>JAGDQP010005666.1:0-76653 GCA_022664845.1 Lepisma saccharinum
TTTATGAATGGTTTACACTATTTTTCAGTATGCAAAATCTAACAAATCTTTTCTTAATATCTTTAAATGTGTTGATTATCTCTCTATATATAAAACCAACCGAATGTTTGTTTGTTTAAACACGATTTAAATTTACATACTTGTATCGATTTCAACCAAATTTTGCACAGATGTTCCTTGGGTCCAGGCGCATGATCTTTAGGTATTTTAAGGCACCGGAAGCAACTTTGTCACAATATAATTAATAAAGACAGTAATTTCATAGTTTATAACAATGCAATACATACTTTGTTTCCATTTTGAAGTCATATATAATATAAACTGTATATTTAGAATAGTTTCATAAAATCTTTGGCCAGTCACTAAGCGATTTCTACTCGACCGATTTGCATGATTTTTCTTTTCAAATGTTCGTATGTACGTCTGAATATATTATGAAGCATTCGCATCCCTTTCATGCTTACCAACTTTGAATAAAGAGAACCGAAATTTTCTCCCCGTGTATTTCTTATGTGAGTTCTTTTCGCAGAACTCTTGTCCAGTCGCCCAGCAATTTCTATTGGACCGATTTTCATGAATATATTTTCGAATGTTTCTATTAATGTTACATCCCTTTCCTCCTCACCAACTTTGGATAAAAGAGAATCGAAATTTTCCCCCTGTATATTCCTAATTGTAGTTCTTTTCCCAGAACTTTTGTCCAGTCACCCTGGAATTCCTACTGAACCGATTTTCATTAATATTTTTTTCAAAGCATTTGTATTTATGCTTAAATATGTAACCAAGCATTCTGACCCCAGGGCTATTGCGGGTGGCCGAGTTCTCAGTGTTGTCAAAAAATCTTTGAAATCGATTTTTCAATTACTTCCAGACAGTTTGACGTAACCGCACCAACTTGGCATACACATTAGTTGACACAATAGAACAATTGCGTACCGGCCCCAAACCCCAATTGTAGATTTACCAACTTCAATTTCTGCAAAAGTGTTTATATATATGAATCTACATGTGTCCATTGATTTACACCAAAGTTTGCATACGTATGCATTAGGTACTGGGACAGGCCATAAAAGTACTCCGGACACCGCCGCTGTTATCAGTGTTGCCAACCAATTTACAAAACTATATTTAGAAAGCTTTAAACCATTAAACAGATCAGAGCAAAACTTGGTAATTAGGGACTGGGGTAGATCAGAGAAGTGGTACTCCGGGCGTCGCTGTTGTTAGTGTTGCCAACGAATTTCATATTTTCAATTGCTTTCATCTATTGGACAGATCAGCTCCAAACTTAGCATTTAGATACTGGGACAGATCAGAGCCTCGGAGGTGTCGTAGCTGTGACTGTTGCCAACTATTTTTTAATAAAAATCAATATGTAAAATTGCTTCCATTCTATTGGACAGATCAGCACCAACCTTTGGGTTTAGGTAGTGGGACAGATCAGAGAGATACCTCCTGCGCCGCTTGTTCTACATTTGTCTGTGTAGCCAACCAGTTTCAAAACTTTTATATTTCATATGTCTTCCATGCCTTTGGACATATCTCTACCAAAGTTAGTATTACGTACTGGTGATGGAGTTGGCCTGAGCCTTAGATGCTTAAAGGCATTAAATAAACTAAATTCAGGTGATATAGTGTCTTCGGACGCCGCAGTTGCTAGTGTTGACAACCATTTTTTAAAGAATCAATATTTTAACTTCCATTCAGTTTTAAGTATCCGAATATATTGATATAAACATTATTAGACCCAATAAAAATACTGTGGGGTGCGTACCTCAATTGTGAGTTGCAAACATATTTTCAAGTTCAAGTTTTCAAATGGTTCTTATACAATTGGATGAATCCGCACCAAAGTTGATGTGAACATTATTCAACACGATAGAAAAAGTGTTGTGGAAATCCTCACCCTTCAACGGTCTCAGTTCTCAGTGTTGCCAACCCATTTTAATAGTGCGAGCGGAGATCGTGGGATTCATCTAGTATGATATTATTTCAAATTTAATGCTGCGAAGGTAGTTAGTTGTATTAGTAATTGAAGAAGTATTAGTAGCAACACTACTAGTTGTTGTAGTATTATTATTATTATTAGTAGTGGTATTTGTTGCAGTAGTAGTATTTGTAGTAGTACTTGCAGTAGTTTTAGTAGTAGTATTTGTAATTGTAGTAGTAGTAGTAGTTTTATTACGACTACCAAGCGGGTACTTGGGCTAGTAAGATATAAATGCATGAAATTTTTTAATTGTTCTTTCAGACGTCCTGAAACCTAGTTTTGATTCAGGTCATCTTGGAGTAACTCATTATGTGATTTATTAGGTAGTAAGTAATCCAAATGAATTGTTGAGTTCAAAACGGAATTATTAGAAATTTCGAACAAATTCTGTTTTGATACTATTATGTTCTGCAACCCAAGATTCATGATTTACGAGTAAAATGGGATCAAACTGAGTGATAATCATGCACGAAATGAGCCGCGCGTTCCAGCGTTCTTCTCAAGGAACTCATTTTTACTTTCATCTCTGTGGACAGCCCTGTAACAACTGATATTTGGAATTGGAGCTGCCCAAAGATAACTAGATAAAAAGTTAGAATTGACAGGTCAGACCAGTCTTATGATCTCATCAGAAGTTAACTTGTCCAAAAATCTTCGATGTTCATTGGGCTGCTACTCAACAATCGTCAATTTCAAAACGTGAGTAAACCTAAATTTCAAGACAACCATACTTTCCATAAAGAGTTATACAAAACATGTGTCTAAATAACAAAATGAAAACTTTGACAGACCCAAATTTTACAACTTCGACTTTGATCAAACAACTCTGCGTTAATTAAATGCTAGCATATTAACTGACAAAACACTCGAAAAGCTTAGTTTCCTATTGACATCGTCTAAAAGAGCTACTCTATTCTATCGTTGAGGAATTGCATACAAATACTGGAAATTGCCAGATAATCAATCAAGCAAATGTGCGAAACGAATCTAATTCCATACAGTATTCCTTAAGAACAACTCAGTTTCTATATAAAAATTTTCAATTAGTCGTCAACTTCTCAAGAAGAAAGTCCAAAAGAAGTTTTTAAAAAGAGGATATGTTCTTATGTTTCGTGAATTGATAGTTTGAATTCCTAGTGGTTGGTGCCTTCATATTTGTCTCATAATGAAGTTTTACATTAATACAGAGGTAGTAAAAATGTGCACACACTTTAATAGAAAATAGCTTTATATTATTGGATAAAAACAATCTAAAGCGCAAAGCGAAGACAGATACACAGTTCCTTGGTGCAATTACAAGCGCTGAAACTGCGAACTACTAGTAGCCTCCAAACACTCTGAGCACAATGAAGTAACATGATGACATTTTCCAGAGTAACTCCTAGGATTGCTGCACAGACCAATTTGATTTTGTAGAGCAGGTTTCTTACTAAACACTACGTTCTTGAGGGTTCCCAGTAAGCAAAAGCGAAGTGGGATTAACTCAGGTGAAAGTTGGGGTGCCATTTTGGTGGATGTAAAATGGTTCTTCACTAAACAGTGCACGAATGGATGGTACTGCTTGTTCAACCCGTAACCAATGCGATTTCGGAGCGTATTACACGTATCACACGTTTTAAAGTGTATATATATATATATTTGGGCACCCCTGTATATGTGTTCAGTTACATTATCAACTATCTTCAACTTGATTTCTAACTTACTATTCCCACCTACATAAAAAAGGAAATACCTCTGTTCTCAATAATTCAAAATTTCAGTTAAAAATTAGTGTATTATTCTACTTTCCTCTCTGCCAGGTAAACAATATCTCAATAAACAAACACGACAGTTATCAAACTTTTAGTCCTAATAGAACAGGAACAAAATATGATTACCTCATCCCTGGTAAGCTTTCTCTTAAGTCATTCTATTTTCTTGAAAAGGAAGACTTACTTGTGATCAGGGTTACCTCAATTTTTCTTTTAATTACTCATACATTTGAAACATATATAAATTGTATTATGCATCTGTGTAAATTGTGATTTCTTTTCTGTATAAAATGAATTTTTATTCAATTTTATTTGCCAGAAAATAATTTTTTGGGTATTCATTCTTCTTCTTAATATACTGTTTCCTTTATTTTGCAGGTGTTGGAATGCGTGAGATAGTGTGGTTGTGACGGGATGGAGGGCTGTGCAGGGATTTCGGGAGAGTGCGTGGACGAGGAGTTCTCTGTGAATCGGGAACTTGAAGAAATCGCTCGCAAAAATCAATATGGCGGAAGTTACGCCCGGGGAAGCCCCGCCAGACGACGAAGTCCCACCTGTGAAGTATGTGCTGGCGGTGGAAGTGAGTCCTGGTGTGTCTACTGTGGACGCAGTGTTCCCCTAAGTAGGAGGTATCCACCGCACTGTAGCTCTTGTAGTCCTCACCGTCGCGCGGTGCACAGCCTCGCAAACGGTGGGCTAGCTAAGGGCTACGAAGCGGAGGACGTTTCCAGATATAGAAACCCCGGTAGTAACGCCAGGGGACGATCGGGGCTATATTATTCACCCCCGGGGACTTCTTATACGATAGTTGAACGACCCGTTCCGTTGCGAGAAATTGGTTTCAGACCAATTCGACACGACGAAGCCAATGCTACGTCACGACAGTACGCGGAACTACCACCCGCCTCCTCTTCTACGACGCACCATAGCTATAAAACCCCAAGAGGGACTTACCTCGGAAGCAGTGGTTCAGGACCCGCCAGTGCTCGTCACGGACGCCACCAGAAGAAAGAACCAATATCTCCAGAGCAAGTGATCCAACTCCTAGGTTCTGGAAAAGACACTAGAAGAACAGCTAAATCCCCTCTTCGAAGTCCCCCGTCCCGCTCTCATGTGAGTCCCCACAGAGACGATCCCCCATTGCACCCTGACCAGCGAGAGGTTGGGGTACAAAGTCCTCCTCTACCTGAGACAACAGTTCGGACAGTTCATATGGTGAGACCTCCAGATTCAAGCCACGGATTCGGTATATGTGTTAAAGGAGGAAAAGATACGGGTAAGTAAAGTAAGAATTTTGAGTGCATTTATGTATAGATTTAGATCTTAAGATAAGAAAAATACTCTTCCAGTCTTTCAACTCTGAGTTATACATCTTGCCTGTTGCAACCTAAACCTTTTTAAAGCGTGGATTGGATTTTGTTCCATGGCTTGTAAAACATGCTATCTTATAACCATTTCTATGACTTCACGAGCATCAAGTGGTCATCTCGGTCACCGGATATGAGCGTCTCGAACGTCTGGATATGATGAGCAATTACTCTTTGGACTATGGGACTACTCGCAGGACCTGTATCTGCGAGTTACATGCAATTATGAGTCGCAGTGCAGAGTGTGATAGCATTAGTACATGTTGAACGCTCTCACCAAAGAGTGGACTCGATGCTTAGTAGTGTGGTCGCTCTTATCCAGGCTTCAATATTAGATCTAATCAATTCTGTGCATTTAGTGTCAATAGATAAGAAGAAACCCTAATGCATTAATGACAAGGCTGTTAGCCGAAACTCAGAATAGGACAAACCTGTATTTCTGTTCCACTACGTATAATTTTATTCACCTTATTTTAGTTTTTGGAGTTTGAAATAAGAATAATCCATATAATTACAACGTTTAAAATATTTAAATGTAACCCTCATCATGGAAAAGAAAAGTATAGACATAAATAGGCAATTCGTAGCCTTCGTGTTAAATTCTGAGCAAAGGCTAACATATACGTATATTATTACCCTAGCAAAATGTCAGAGTAACATTTTGTATGGTTAGAGACAAGAACCTACAAATTATTAAAAATGATACCTAACAAAATATATAATAAGTGAACATATATATATATATACAGGGTGTTTTCAAAAAATGTGATTCAACTTCGGAACGTGAATCGTGACATCAATACAAGAAAACAAAAGTTCCTATTAACATATGCAGAAAAGTGCGTAATTTCAGATCAAATGAAATTCAGAGCATAATATGTTGAATACCAAGAACCTGAGAGCTAGCGTCCCAAGGGATCGTAACCAGAGTCTATCCAGAAATACATATTGAACAAGTATACAAGCAATGTGCACTGGAATCTCCTTCGAAAATGAGTGATTCCCGAATATTTTTACTAGGAAATATATCAAAAGAAGTGTCTAAGGGACTACATACTAGTAAGCAACAAATCATGAGTCCGAAATCGAAGTCGCAAGATGGGGCAGTAAAAAAATGTGCACTGTGAGTGTTGTATACCACGAGAATTAATGTGAATTGGCAGGTCTATCATCAACTTGAGGTGTACAATTGCCCAATTCAAATTTCAGATAATGCAGAATTTTGTAAGTTTCGTACATTATTGTAACCTTGTATACTGCTAGTTTTCAAGAAAATAAAGTTTTAAATTACGCACTCGAAATTGACGCGAGAGTGCTGTATCGGTGAGTTTGGATTTCAACTAGTGCATGATTAGTAGAAGGTTTGTACATTTACAAAAATTGTACGTCCCTAACTTCCAAGAACACCATGTTCCAAAATTCTCTATTCGAAGTTGAAGTTGGAATGCGGAATCGTCGAAATTGAATTTTAAGCAGAAAAAAAATTGTACAGCACTAATTTTCAAGAACATCAAGTGTCAAATTGTAAGAAAATGAAAGCAAAACGTGGCTGCTTTTCTGAATTTTCAGGCAAGAATTCAAAGTTCGTTTAAAGATTCAAATATTTTGCTGTATCAAACTCCATTAGTTTCTCTACCTTTCACTAATCACAAGAAACTTTATAGCGCAAACAATTTATAGCCCAGCGCAAAAAATATTTTTACTTTGCAGATAAAGACGAGTCGTGGCATTGTAATCCAACATAACTTTATCACCAGTCAATCGTTTGCGATCAATATTCTTTAATCTCGACCGTCTTTATACATCGAAAAGTATTTATGCTAACAATATTATCAACACGATATTGTAAAATTCAAACTCTTCGTAGCAAATGTTGTTTACAGACTTACGTGCAAAGTGTCATTAATATTTCAGTGTGAAGTTTAGCATATTGCTTGCAAAATCTTTGAAAACAAATGTTATTAATAATTGTGTAGATATTTTCAGTCATTAGAGACATGATTAATTACACACATTTGCACTATTACGTCTGGTGTAAACTCACCTTAGGTGTTAAGTACAATCGTAAACAAATACGAAAAGAAAGTAACATAGTTTTTACCTTGTGGTGGGGAATCCTTGGTTCAAACTCAGAGGTGACTGATCATCCCTTGGAAGCTTTCCGTAAGTCATATCAGTCGAATGTCGGAATGGTAATTTTGATAAAGGATAGTTTTCATACGTTCTCCTCCTTTTCCTGAAGAACAGAAGAGAAGTAAAAGTGATGGACTATTGCTTTAAGAGCTTGTAAAACCAGCAATGCTTTTCACGAGAGTGACACGTTCTCCATATGCTAAGTCGTTGTTTATTAAATATGACAAAATAACTTTACAACATCATTTCTCTACCTCCGATCCGCGAACCAAGTTTATGCTTTAAGGTTTCTACATGTTTTGGGTACAGAGTCCGGCAAAGGTTTACTGCAATGGATGGTGCTTAATTTCAGCATCAATGGACTATATGTAATGCAAATGTAATGTTGCAATTATGTGTAATTAACAATGTTTCTAACAAATCGACAAAAATGTTAATAACATTTGCTTTCACATTTGATGAAACGACTTGGCATTCAACAGGCTTAAATTCACCCTCAATTATCAATAACATTTTACAACATATGTCAGGAAGATTTGCTACGAAAATGATTTAATTTTTCCATTAACATGTTGATAACATTGTAAAGAAAAATAATTTTCGATCTCTGGAAGGGGTTGAGATAATATGGCACGTCAGGCAAGCGTGTCCTATCGTTTAATACCGTTGTCTGATTAATGAATCTTTCTTCACTTTATAGCAGATTGGAGATGTGTCTTGAATGTCTGCCAATGTTAATTTACTCTTGAGATCTACAACTACGCACAGTGAATTTTTTTCTCCGCCTTCTTGCATCAAGATATCAATTTCCGACTTACAATTTCTTGTTGCGTGCCGGCATGTAGTTCCAGAGATGCTTTCTTGTATATGACTTTAACTCATGTCTAACAAGGGACACTTCATATCTCGGGGAGACCAAATATGATGATACTTTGTATGTCGATAGAAGACTTAAAAAGAAGTGCATATACAAAATTTTAGCTGCAAAACTGAACAGAGAAAGAGAACGAAGCCCGAGAAAAATAAAGTGTAGAGCGAAAGTGTACCATACCTCGGGATGGGAAAAATCTCATTGCAATAAAAATGGGGGAAGGAAGTGTACCCTAGTGGGTATTGATGAATACTAGGTAGAAAGAGCTATGCGTCACAGAGGATATCCATCATGACCGCCATCTTGAAAGCGGCTATATTGAAACTTGTTTGAAAGTTTGAAATAGGAAGGGGGTCATGTGACATATAAATCTAGACTGAAATTTGATTGGAAATGCATTGATACAGTTAGTTTTGTGCTAACGTTAATCCGGCGAGAGATAACATGTAAATTTGGCGTGGAAAGTGGTGGAAGGAGAGGTTCGTCAACATGCAAGTATGTTTGAAAATTGCAAGGAGTGGAAACGAAAGTTTTGACGAAGACAATCTGTATTTGTATGAAAGGTTGTTAGTGGCAGTGAGTGAGTCAGTCAGGCAATCAGTGAGTGAGTCAGTGCAGAGAAAATGACACGTTTGGGGGGTAAATTACTACAATGTGAATTAACCTAGGAATGTGTTATTTGGTCCTCTGCTAGTGATGTAAACTATCTACCCAACTTTCAAAGGGCAATTTTATAAGTTTGATAGTTTCAGCACCAAAGAACCCCGAAAATGTCGATTTTGCTGTTTTCTCTCGTTCGGGTCTAAACATTCTGGCAGTGCCGTTGTTCTCGGTCTCGGAACTTGGCGAACATACACTGCCGTGCATGTTGAGCAAAGATTTGCAATCAATAGAAAAGGTTTATGATGCAGTGGAAGTGCTTGCTGTTACCTCATCCGTATTTACTGTGTTGATACTAACAATCTTTCATACAAACACAGATTGTCTTCGTTAAACTTTCGTTTCCACTCCTTGCAATTTTCAAACATACTAGCATTTTGACGAACCTCTCCTTCCACCACTTTCCACGCCAAATTTACATGTTATCTCTCGCCGGATTAACGTTAGCACAAAACTAACTGTATCAATGCATTTCCAGTCAAATTGAAGTCTAGACTGATATATCACATGACCCCCTTCCTATTTCAGACTTTCACACAAGTTTCAATATGACCGCTTTCAAGATGGCGGTCATGATGGATATTCTCTGTGATGCATAGCTCTTTCTACCTAGTATTCATCAATACCCACTAGGGTACACTTCCTTTCCCCATGTTTATTGCAATGATATTTTTTCCATCCCGCTGTATGGTACACTTGCGCTCTACACTTTATTTTTCTCGGGCTCCCTCCTCTTTCCCTGTTCAGTTTTGCAGCTAAACTTTTGTATACGCATTTCTTTTTAGGTCTTCTATCGACATACAAAGTATCATCATATTTGTTCTCCCCGAGATATGAAGTGTACCTGTAAGATAACCGTGTCTCTACAAAATAATACACAACAATATTTGTCCTTGGTTATGTAGGGCAAGATAAAAATTACATAGTAACTAGATTTCTATAAAACTTTACTAACAGAAGCTTCCCTGTTTGTGGACAATCATAATTGTCATGTGACAGGGTCTTTTGTCTGCATCGCGATTCTCATTCGCAAAAGGCACAGGGACAGTGGATCAGTATAAACAACTTGTCATGAAAGGAAGTACGACAGGTTGCTCTACTGTAAACGTGTAGAACACAAGATATTCTTTTATTTGAAATTTGGTGGACCAAAACTACGAGAAACCTACAAGAGCAAAGATAATATGTGCACATCAGAATAGTATAGAGCTATAAAAGTGCCGTTCCAAAACGCAAGATGTATAGATTTTGAATACAAACACAACATGCTGCTGTTAAAGAGTTTGTGAATTGTTTGGCCCATTTCACATTCCATTTGGCAGCTAAAAACTGTGCAGATCCACCGTCGCCGACCTTGAAAGCTTACATGTCAAGACCTGTTCCAATAAATGGCAAGAAGTTGGACGATCTTGCAACCCATTTTTCGTAACTTCTTGGTTACGATTTCTACCCTACGTTGCAAAAGCCTGGAGCAGGTGTGGAGGACGTCCAGGTTCTAAATGAAGAAAGTGATGATAGCGGTGGTACGGAATAACGATTACAGACAATTATCATATCAATGTTTGTAATGAATATGCTGTTTTCCACTTGCTGTTTCCTGCATGTGCGAATTAGCAACCATATGTACTTTGCTTTTCTCTTGTATTTATTTATCCTGCTTCTTTCTATGCCACTTACAACCATGATTATATTATCAACTGTCCATGCTCTCCACAGTTGTAATTTCTAGAAATATTTAGCATTCCACACATCATAGTAGCACCTACACAACATTAATTTCCAGTCATTGTTAAAAGAGGACATGTGCAAAGGTTTCACAAGTTATCTCATCCTTGTTTGCATATCTGTGTTTCTGTTGTGCTTTGAACCTCCACGATAACCTCCTTTACATATCCAAATGACACAAATACGAAATGTAGTGCTTTCTTTCTTTCTTCTTTTCTAATGCTGAGGAGTGCGATTATAGTCAATTATCATATAACAATCCACTAACAATCCAACATCTTGTACAAGTATTTCTCCATATTGTTGTGGTGGGATATACTTCTTTCTTCTAGACAGTATTCATTCTTGGTATATAATTTGCTGAACGTGACTATAATCCTTATATTTTAACATATTAATGAGATCTATGCTTTTGTCATGTTCTTGGTATTGTAAAACATATTAGGTCTAGTAACATATAATATTTTGTAAAGGTCCTCAGCTACCATATAATTAGAAAAGAAAGAAAGAAAGCACTATATTGTCGTATTTGTGTCATTTCGAGATGTAAAGGATGCTATTATGGAAGTGAAAAACACAACAAAATACACAGATATGCAGACACGAATGAGGTAACATGTGAAACCGTAGCATATGTTCTCTTTTAACAATGACTGGAAATGTATCGCACTTGCCTCCAAAATTATTTGCGGCCACATTCGGCCAGTTGGAACTTTTGCTGGTCTGTCTTTTTGACGCATAACACATTTTGACAAATCAGTTGTCTTTCATTTCAACAAACATGGTAACTGTCCATTCCAGGCTTAACATCCCTAATATTGATCGGTCAAATTTATCTGAAATAATAGGAAAAGGTGAAATTAAGAAATACGAAATAAAAATAGCTCGTAAAAATATAAAACAAGTTTAAGTCTAACTTTAACATTTTAACAGATCATACACTTCAGATATATATAATATCTTCAAATAAAGTGTATAAATATATATGAAAATATTATATGTGAAGTACTAACATTGTAGAAATGTATCGTGAAAATTTAACGATAGGCCCCATTTTAAGGACCCCCGCGGGCCCCAAATAGCCACTTATAATTTTTTTAAAGATTGAACCTGAAAGTATGTTTGCTGAGCTGTAAATTGCACGTGAATTGTTTCTCTAACATCAATTTTATAAATGTCGCAGAGCGCTAAAAATAAGTCATTTTCAGTATGGCGGTCCTTCAGAATTATATCCGGGAAGAAAAACGTACACCTCATATATTTCGTTTCAACTATCAAAGTATAGATCCAATGAGAAACTTCCTTAACTATGATTTTTCTAAAGATATGACCTGGACTAACAGACACACGACTATTTGAGCTATAGTAACACGAGTTGGATATTCAGAAACACAAAAACATGCAAAAATGTAACACATATGTTTAATTATTGTTAATTACATGTGTTATCCATATGAAGACTGTTTACACAAATGACTTGAGAGGACTTAAGCTTTTAATTTATATACTGGTTACAGAGTTGACTATTTGACGAGAATGTTCGCAAAGTTCTCGCTTGATTTTCTGATCAAACATTTTTCATCATCATCTTCATTATATAAAGATATTATTTTCGAAAGAACATATTGTAATTTTTCATAGTTCAAGTCGACAACACATTGATAAGATGCTTCTGCATCTTATCAATCAGACACGATGTGTGTATATATTTACCTATGCGTCTATATCTATTTAACTATTTAAGTCTGTTCTGCACTAGCTATGATAAATTTTGACCCAACACTGGGGCCACAGCAATTTAAACTTCATTAGCAGTACGTGGCTGAAAAACCAAGAAGAAGAAACAACCACATTGTTGGCTTTATTTTTAATGTTGTGCTGTTATATTCACAATGCATTGTATTGCTTTTTATCGAAATTGCATAACTTCTTCTGCTCACAGAAAGATTTTGTTAATGAACATAAATAAATATAGTAGGGAAACAAGTACTTGAATGTGAGACAAATGTATGTGGTTAACATGGACGAAATGTGACAGTCTACAGTGTTCAACTGTTTGCTGAGTTTTATGTTACGATTCTACAACGCTTCGGAGGAATCGAAGTAGAATAAGCACATAACACATTCAACTGAGCTACCAGTGTTGGTAGAATGCGAAAGAATGTTTAAGGAAGAAGTAGTAATAATTCAAGAAACAAATATAGGTTTACCATATCACCTGGTTTAACCGAGTACCACCCGATTTTCAGCCCTTATTCTGTCTTCGGTCAAAATTTAAAAATCAATAAATTCACTCGATTTTCTCCTTGTGACATTTTCCGCACCTGCCCCATGTCTGTTCTACTGTTTCTCCTATTACAATTACCCGTTTTATACTAAACTGCATCCGTGTTAATTATCCATTAATTTTCTCATTTTATCAGCCAGATTGTACTTTACGTAAAAAAATGTAATGCTGTCATCTATCGACTTCAGTCTAAGTGGAAGTCACTACAATGCTACTGGTGATGCGAAATGGCAAAACATTCTGGTTTCAATTTTTTCCCATTTTTCATTTTAAACTATGGTAATTCTGAAAAAAAAAAGGTAAACTTATATAGTGAAAACGATTAAAAGAGATGTATATGAATACTCCCTCAATTAACTTCGATCAATTTTGGATTGTTTCCTTTTTACGTGTTGATAGCAGAGCATAAAGCGTTTGTGCTGCAAGTATCAATTTGATTATTGAATGTTTTTTAGTACAGTCACCTGCACGAGGCACGTATCAGTTTGATTCTTGAATGTCTTTGAACACAGTCACCAGCACAAGGAAATCTAACTAAATTGGCGCCAAAATTGACAAATTTATGGATTTTCCGACGCCAGCTAAAGGCAGTGAGTGATAGTCTATAGCTTCAAACAGAAGGGACATATCATCAGCAAGTCATGTGTCTGTCGCGTCACCCGAGTGCACAAGAGCAAGTTCCAGCCTGAAACATAACGTCCAAGAAAATTGAACAAGTAGCAAGCAAGCACAATTACAACAGAGCACATCAGTAGTGAAGAGTGTAAATGCAGTAGTGACGAAAGCAAACCATCCAAGAGAGAGAAGTATTGTTAGTCAAAGCAGGTACATAAACAGCAGACTATGGCGCATAATCTACAATTTTTTGGCACTAGGAAAGCGAAATAAAGCACTTGGACATCAAAGAACAACATATCAAAGAGATGCACTTTAGTGTAAGAAACGACGCATGTCGGTAATTTGTAAAAGTGGGTAATACTGTGGATGTAGCTCTGATATACCTGAATAAAACCAACAAGGCCCATGCAATTTACTGTCGCTCAAAGATTCAAAACTTCTCTCTAACTTTGTCCAAGAAAACAAAGACAGTTTTATTAAGGGGTTCATGGTGATTACAGGTTACTGTGCTTAGGCAAGTATCAAAGTTACAAGTATATTGAAGATCAACTCAGTTACTTTCAGGAGAGCGTCATTGACATTCCTTTTGATTAAGAGATTATTAACTTCTTTGGTGAAGATACGTCAGTGCTATGGATACACATGTTGAAGGCGTCCAGTCGCACTGCAAAATCAACCCTTGAGGATACCGTATGATACCTGTTTCACTACAGTCCTTAACAAACCACCAAAAACTACATCCATGGTTTTTCGACTTTGTTTTGTTAGAAAGAGGGTTTGATTCCGTACGTCCTACAACCACTTCAGGCCCCTATGAAAGCTTTATCAGGAGGATTGGGTTAACATTCCTCTTCATGTATCACGCGGAGTAATCGTCAATGGAAATTGTTAGGAAGAAAAGTTGTCCAGTCCGGTGGACATCACATTAAACATAACGTGAGGAAAGAGAATGGAATTGTGCCGTAACGCAGGATATGTAAAATCGCCCGAAACTAATTGGGAAAAAGAGTCTACCTCAGTAGTACTAGACTGATTTTCTCTATTTTGAAATAAACCTGTATGCTACTAGGGTCAAATGAAAAATTAATAGTGAAACCATATTAAAGGTCAGCTGATGTGGTCGTTGGGGTCTTGAAGTGTCTTCTTTCAAACACTTCATATCAGTGAAACCATGAAACACTAACACGGAACCAGTCAGACAGCCTCAACTCAACTATCAAGGACTGGATCGTTAAACAAGGAAAAAATCACATGAACACTTCTCAGGAGGATGAAAAGTACTTAGCACAGCCGTGCAGAACGGGTGATAGAAAAAGTAAGAACATAAAATAAAATAGGGTGATCAAAGGAATAATAATCTCAAAAGAAATAAGCAAAAAAATATGAGATTTTAGACTAGTTAAATACTTCAACACTCTCAACCAAAGCACTTACTGTTCAATAAAGAATATCTTAACAATATCCTCTTAATGGAGTGCTATTCTCGAAGTAGAAGCATCGAAAGTTCGAAACATCAACAAACTGTAAAGGTACACCTTGAGTCATCTGCTCACTTGATTCACATATTTATTAACTTCATAAAAGAGGAACACAGTAAAACATGACGAAGAGTAAGCGTAATAATTCTTCAAAGTACCTTATTCATATTTATTATTATTAGTATTATTGTTCCTGCACTCAACTCAAAAGGGGGACTGGAACGGAGAAAATACGTAGGTCAGTTCCTATCAGCGCTACTCATACCGAGCGATTCACCTGATCAAGCTGCAGCAGGCATACATATAAAGTATTTCTATAACAACATTAGACTTCAGGATGAAACACCACGTAGACTATTCAATAAATAGAGGCTGTCACTTGACATTTTCTCCAATATTCAGCCAATAAATAAATAATAATTCTCATTTCCACGAGGAGCCTGCTAAATAGTCAACACTCAAATGGTCCTGTAAGTGTTCAAAATATATTATTATTACTGTAGAACTTCTCAATCACTCAAATACTGTTAAATCTTCACGTAAACTCATCAGTGATACCTCCAGCGCCAGTAAACCAAATGACTAGTTGAGTACAATGAATATTTTATGCAACAAAATTTATTTAGTTAGAATATTACATTATTACCACATGACCACGAAAAAGAAAGGACATAGCAGAACGAAAGAAAAGGAAAAGTACTGCGAATAACATTGAACGAGCGAAGACGAAAAAAACAACAAAAAAAACAACAATTTCACGTCCCGCAGAGGCACACTATTTGGTTAACGAGAAATCGAAATACTTATTCAATAACTTTGTAAGAAAACGAGCTACACTTATAAATAGTACGAATCTATAGCGTTCTAGTTCATTACTATTTTTGGGAAATTTGTTCAAACTATGAAAAAAAAAAAATTCCGACCTTTGAAATTAATGTCTTTTTTATTGCATAAATAAGTTGAATTACAAGTATTTATAAACTTCAAAGTTTTCTCTCTACGTCACAGCTTTGGAACGGCGACACATACTTCTTTTCTACACTGAATGGTAGTTCTATTTATGTAGGTCCTGAAATCAAACTAATCTCATTTTCGTCAAAATGTTACATGTGCCCTTTCTGCAATGACCGATTCAACTGGTTTAATTACAGTTCTTTTTCCATCAAAATGTAGTTGTTTTACTTGGTTTTGATAGATTACTTTTAAAACACGAAGTAGGAGAAACTAAGACCAAGTAAATTTTAACTAAAAAAAAAAACTTTTCAGACAAAATTTCAATATGATAATCCCAAAAAGCGGGCTTGCGAAAATCAGATTTTGGTAGAGTTTTAATATCTAGCTATGCCCGGGCTCGTGGTTTAGAAGAAATCAAACGTAGTTTTTTAGTTTATTCCGAGGTATACTGAAATTTTATTAACCTATTTGTTTACGTTAGTAGTCTGCACTTTTCTTGGCCACACTAGATTGGAAATATACTCTCCGTATTGAAAAATGGTTAAATTTTCTATGTTTACATTTTGTCTATAGATACAACTACAGATTACAGGAACGTTTGGGGACGTTCGGCCGAGTGGATGTTGCAAAGCATAAAATTCATTAATTCATGTTTATGTAGTTTGTAGCAGCTAGCTTTCATGAGATTTATCCTAGAAAATTATGCAATATTTATGTATAATTTTTGTATCTCTTGATTTAAATGTATTTTCTTGATAGGCGGTAATGAATATTTTCGTATTTGCTAACGTAGAGGTATAATACTCTCATCTCTGCAAGAGTAGCGGTGAAGATACAGGTATTTCAGGAAGCTATCAAGATATTTTTCTTGACGTTTTTCAGTTTTAGTGAACGAGATACGAAGAGAGAAAGAGGGGGGGGGGAGATAAAGAAGAAAAAAGAGAGAGAAAAAGTAAGAGAAAGAGAGAGAGAGAAAGAAAGAAAGAGGGCGAGAAAGAGAGAGACCCATCAATGAAAATACCCATCACACGAAAGGTTTACTAAAGTAGCCATTATAGAACTATAACAAACCGTTGAGCACACTTCCGTGCTTTACTCGAAATTCCTTATCAAAGGCATTTGTTGTGGCGCTTTTGTTCTATTCAAGAGCACTACTGAATGCATTTCGTTAACGACGTTTACGGTCTATACCATTCTATCTCTATTCATGTAGCTTGGGTACTACAGACTAACAATCTATTCAGGTTTCGCTGCATATCTCGTGTTCATACATGTGATAAAGTACTGTAATTATAATTTGTAACACTATACAGTATGTCCCTGAAATAATGGTGCAAACTTCGGGAGGTGATTTTTTACATCGAAACAAGGAAAAAGTTTCTTTGAATAAATTTAGAGGTATCCCTAGTGTTGGAGCTACAAGCGCTCGAAGTTAGAGAGGCATCGTACTAAATGACGTCATAATTCGACACTTTATAAAGTAAGCGGTGTCGACTTAGCAAATCACAGAGTACTGCCAAATAATCTTATTTGAGCTATGTTTATGACTGGGCAATGCTGCTTAAAGGGTATTTCTATGCTTGTCTTAATAAATCATTTAATTCCTCGACAAAAATGTTCTTATGTGGCACTCCCTCAATCATAAACATTACTTAAATGGATGTATCAGGTGTACTACTTCGATTCTAATTTGCTAAGCTGATACCGCTTACGTTATTATTTATGGAGATATAACATCAATTTTGACGATGCCGCAATAACTTTGAGCACCTATAGCATTAAAACTACGCCTGGTTCGAAATTTCTTCAAATGAACCTATTTTTATGTAAATAATCACTTCGCGAGGGTTGCGCTATTATTTCAAGGGTATTCTTATATGCTCTATTGATAATATAGGTAAAATAATAATTGTGTCAGATAATTAATATAACTTGTAAATGCTTCAAATCATATATTAATCTAATTTTTACTTTGCTTAATTTCCATTATGCTAAATAATTTCCTTACACTATATTTTAAGTATATTTAAATATTGTCTAAATCTCTATAAAACTACCGTGAAGATCTTTTTAGTGCTTAAACATGAATTTGGACAGCCTAGTAAGATCAGTTCTCTGAACTGTGATTAAATTAAAGTTCTAAGAACGAGATTAACAGTTTGTTTTTGTTAACCTGGACTCCGAACCATTCGGTTCATTCGATGCCCATCACATTTGAACTCGAAACTATAATGGCTTGTACCTATTATTTTGAATGCCAGTCTCATTTTATATATAACGAGGCGACCTCTTCGAGTACATTAGAAGATGTTCCCGAAGATCTTCGGGTAATTAACAAAGATCTACTGTTAAAATATTGTTCAAATAAGCTTTGGAGCTTGTCAGCGAATTGCAATTCATAACGTTAACTTACAATTCATTGTAGCCAAGCTTGTGTCCAGTTTTTAGCCATGTCCAGGTTCAATCCATGGGCTACAACCAACAGGTCTTCAAGCTTTTCTATTTGCTGGACTTACCTTTGCGCGACTATTTCTGTTCTCAACGATAAGTATTCTGCACAACAAAAGGTTAGCGAGGAAGGGACGATCGAAACTCAATATTAGAAGGTTTCTTGTCACGCTGGCAGAGAAACACTTCCACCAGTGTTTGGAGGTTTGACAACAGCGCATAGATCAGCGAATACGACAACTGAGATTCGAGAGGGATACAACTTAAAATAAATATAAGAAGGAAGTAAATGCTAAACCCGAAACCCATCAGGAGTCTTTCATGATATACAAATGACTTAGAAACAATGTACCCAAGCTATACGGCGAGCAAAAAAAACGCATAGTTTGAGAATTTAGTTGATGATCTTATAGATGGCAGAAGTTTATGGAGGAAACAAAAAAGAATAGGTACAAATATAAAGAATAAAACTGTATATATTTCTGAAGATTGCAATTTTTTGAACGAGTTCTTTCCCAATCCCCTAGTTGCATTGAAAAGACGATGAAACAGGAAACCATTCGAAAATTTGTGAACAGTAGTGAAAATAGAAATAAAAAAATGTTACGTTCTATTTCTCTTGTATTTCCTCAATAAAGGTACATAAGGCTATCAAAAAGGTAAAAGGTGCTTCTGTAGGCCCAGATTGCATATTAATAGAATTCATCAAAATCATCATAACACACGTCTTGAATCCTTTGAAACAATAGTAAATCAGTCCATTATAACTGGCATATTTCCATCAGTGTGGAAACAAGCTTACTTTCGGCCAATATCGAAGATAAACATGCCATCAGTATCTAGCGAATACGATACCATTGGCATCCGATCATCTCTTTCCAAAGTACTGGAAATTATTGCACACCTACAAGCACATATATCTTCATTGGGAACCAAGCGGTCTTTAGGAAAGGTCACAGTACAGTGACAGCACTTATCAAAATCTCTGATGGCATCCGAAAAGCAGTCGATAATCGACAAGTTTATCTTAACCCTTCTAGATTTCAGTAAATCTTTCATGCTCTGTCGAACAAATCTTACTCAGAGTGGAAGAACATCTTTTGCGGAGTTCCGTAAGTATAAGTTCTTGGTCCTTTATTATTTTCGATGTTTATGAATGATATTGCATGTCAACTCACTGAATGCAATTATCATTTATACGCAGATAACGTCTAAACCTAACGATCTTGGCAATGCAGTAAGCAAAATCAATTCCGATCTATAAAATATACACGTTTGGCCAGAACACAGTGGTTTGTTGCTAAATGCAATCAAATCTCAATGTATAATAATAGGGTCCCCAAATATATTACCAAAAATAAATCTAAATTCGTACGTACCAAAATTTACATTAGGAACGAGGAAATAAAAAGAAAAGATAAAGTTAAAAGTCTCGGTATTATTCTTGAAGAAACTCTATCATGGTCAGAATAGGTTAAACTAATATCCAAAAGAGTGCATATGAAAATGCATATATTTAATCTTTTCAAAAACTTTCTTCCTCAACGAGTTAAAATCACTTTGATAGAGTCATATTCCGATCTTTGATTATTGTGACGAAGTCTGTAATGATCTGTCCATCAGCACGCAATTCGCGGTTTCCCAAAAAGACTGCAACACTGTTTGGAAGTGAATGGTGCACAACTGGAGGTTCGGCAATAAACTTTAACAAACATAAATAAAACTTTAAACATTGCTCTAAGTACACACAAAATTTTATGTTAATAAACTTAATAGTTTTTAAGTTATCGAGTTTTAGTTTCCTGCAGGACTTTATGGGCTCCCTGTATCACAAATAATGCAAAATAGATGTGTTCGGTTAATCTTCAATGATAAAAGATATGACCATGAATCAAGCAGGTATACTACATTGAGATGACTGAAACTGAAAGAGAGAAGAACGTTTCATCTTCTACTGCAGTTTTACAAGGCTGTAACTCTAAAATCTTCTGCATTCCTGGCCTCTATGCTGGAACCACATCATTCACAATATAAACACTCGCTCGAAAATCAATTCTACCCTGCGAATACCAAACTACAGATCTCAGACTTATTTTAAATCTTTTGCGGTGTTCGGAATCAAGCAGTGGAATAATCTTCCTTCGACTGTTCGCACAGCTAGCTCCCTAAGCAGCTTTCGAAATAAGCTTTATAGACAGTTTCTGTCACTTATCTATAGCAGTGAAAAAATATTAAATTTGAATGAAAGTTCTTTATTCTTATTATTATTGTTTCCATACTCGTGCTTCAATTTGTACCTTCGTTTAAATGCGGTACATTTAATATGTTTTGGCATTATTCTTGTATTATCTCATATATTTCTGAAAATTCTAATTGTGTGTGTGTGTTGGTTGTCTGGTGGGGAGGGTTCAAATTGGGTCTCATAAAGTGGGAAGGGAGGGAAAGTGAGAAGAGAGATAGATTTAGTGTAATTGGGTAAGGTTCATGTAATACTATTTTTATTATTATTGTATTAGTTGTAGGTTATTGTATGTGTATTGTGTCTGTATGTTTATCAACTTAGGATTTTGTAGTTGGGAGTATTTTTTCTTCTGATACATAAATCATGTATCATGACAAAGTGGAAGACAAGGCTATTAGCCTAAACTTAGCCATGTAAAATAAAAGTCTAAATAATAAATAAAATAAAATCCAAGGATACTACTTTCAGGTGATGGAGGAATGTAACAACTAAGATGAACAATAAATCTAGGAAGTCTTATGACGTCAGTCGGAAAATTCTGGATTAGAACAGAATATATTTTTCCTAACTTCTTCATAATTGACTTCTAACTGTATGTTCTAGTTAGTGTTGATGATAACACTGATATGCGTTTTTGGACTTTTTTTTTCTGCTTCAGAAACGAAACCACATGTTCTTTGTCAATTCAAACATGATGATCACAGATCTGAAAACCGTTTTTCTGTATCGCGTAAGATTTTTTTATGTAAAATAAAAAATAAAATTGTATGGAAAATGTGGACATTTTACTATATGCGTAGCAAACAAAATACAAGATAGTCTCCACATGACAAAATACAGGCTCTCCTTTGTTATAATGTAGAAGTTACATATTCCCTGCTACACGAATAGTATATACAGTACACTGAGTTAACAAAACTCATAGGATAGTCACCTAATATCTGGTCGGGCCCCCTCTTGCCCTGCGGAGGGCAGCGATACGGCTTTTAAGTAAGTCTGCAAGTCCCTGGTACATTTCTGAAGGCAGTTGACACCACAATGTCTGCAGATCGGAAAAAAATTGTGGCCTGTTCGTGGGTGGAGGATCCACTGCACGGAGCCTGAGTTCAAGGCATCCCAGATGTGCTCGTTGGGGTTCATATCAGGGCTCCGGGGTGGCCAGCCATTCTCGTACGACATTGGAGCGATGTGGCGGCGCATTGTCATTTTGAAAGACATCAAGGTCGTCAGGGTGTTGAAAGGTCAATATCGGCTGGAGATGGAATCTGAGCTGCTGACGATACAGCGTACCATTCAACGTGCCTTCCAGAAGAACCAGAGGGCCCATCCAATACCACGAAAACGCGTTCCAGACTATGACTGATACTCCATCGCCCTGGATCACGCTCTCTTGGCATGCGGGATCCATCGCTTCATGAGATATGAGTCACACACGGTACCTCCAATCGGCATGGTACAGTTGATACCGTGATTCGTCGGATCAACTGACGTTACGCCAATGTTGCAGTGTCCATCCGAGGTGATTGGTGACAAATGCAAACCGGAATGTCCGATGACGCGGGGTTAGCAGTGGCACCGTGTAGGGCGACGGCTCCCATACCTGAGGATACCGCATGTTCCAATGTTTGTACCGCGGCCAGTGTTGAATTGGGCCATGATTTCTCGCACTGTCACCTTCCTGTCTCTGTTGACCATTCGTCCCAGGTGGCACCGGTCTCGGTTATTGAGGGCGGCTGGACGCCCGGTATGGTGTCTGTTGTGGACTGTGACGCCTTCATCCAACTATTTTCGGTACAACCTGGACACGGTTGAACGTGTCAAGCCGAATTCCTGCACCACCGCCAAAATCGAACTTTTCATGCGTGGGGCACTTACCACTATGCCCCGTTCTAATGCCATCAACTCACGACGACGTTGCATTTCACATGAATCAATCACACAGCCACTTCATGTAAAGGTCTCACACACAACTGGAGCTGCCGCGGAGTCCTGCAGGGAGCGTGGAATACACGTGGTGTCCACCCGCGAATCAGTGACCTGCTATCCCATGAGTTTTGCTAATTCATTGTATTATAACATCGTCCCTACTACATGCGTGATACATAAAAATAACAATAGCTTCATTGTTTTTGTTCAGTGCCCTCATGCCTGGTCTTGAGCACACGAAACTTGGCGACGCTTCGAGGCTCTGCGATGCTCAGCAGTGGAGTCTTTCTTTAAGCACCAACAATAGTCAGCAAGCATAAATGCATTCCAGTGTTCATGGTATGGGGATTCCATTGTCTTAATGCCTTGGTGAAAATGTTCACTGTGTTCCTCGCTGAATTTGCCAAGATTGTCGGGGAAGTGAGAGATATGGCTGTGAAAGAAATGAACTTTAACGCTCATTCTACAACTCAATCTTCTAAAGGCGTCCAGCATGTCATTCACAATTTCCACGTAATTTGCAGCATTATGGTTCTCCAGAATATTTTTCGCTACTTTTTGCAAAGCGAGCCAAATTTCTTTTTGCTGATTTCTCATTCTTGCAGTGAAATGCTGTATCAGGGCTCAAATTTGAGAGCCGTCAAATATGCCGGATCGCAGTTTTGCCTCACTCTTCTTTGGAAATTTGACGTGCAGTTAATGAAACTCAGCACTGTCGGTGGGTAAGGTCACAATAAATTGCCTCATCAAACCAAGTTTTATGTGTAGTGGGCAGTGTTCGATTTGTTATAAATTACGAAGAGGGATCCTAAAACTAGTAGTTGCTGATAAATTTCAAAATACTACCTATTTGGGCAGAAATACAAAGATCTTATCTCTAGTTGGGATGATATTCGGCATCAGGAACCGGGGATATAATCCTCACGCACCAGGAAAAAATCCGGCATCCCCCACACCAAATCGAACACTGGTAGTGGGGGCAGGCGCTTTCTCTGGGGCAACAAGTGGATCACGTAGTACATTCTTCTCATCAGGAATGAATTGTGTTCTTGCCGTTCACCCTTTCCTATCCCAGTGCTCAGACGTACCATTTGTGGCTAATATCGCGATTTTTTTTTAGAAAATTCTTCATTTCTTCAAAATGGAGGGTGACTGGCGATAACGGGAGTGCTTTCCGTTCATAACTTCACTCAACTCGTATGTATATATGCTTACTTTCTGTGAAGCAAAATGGTCGCATACCAGTGTAACTTATATTTTATTCTCGACGTAATAGTGTCCACTTGTAACTACTACAGATTCATCCCCTATAGTTAATTATTCATTGTTGGTTCGCGCCCTCCTGTCACCACCTATCGTGGCTGAGGTTCCTTCGGCCGCATCAGTTAAATACTACAGTGGTACCTTGTATAAGATTAGGACTGATTCTTTTCCAAATCCTTTGTTTTGCTCTTGGTGTGTTGTCTCCAATATAAATATGTCCTCTGAGTTGTGTTTTAAAGTTTGTTAAATAAATTATTACTGTAAAAGATTTCAAAATATATATAACAGATTACTATAACATATTATTACTATAATTGTACAACTATAACTCACACATATTCAGCTCGGACGGAAATTTCGTAAAAAGGAAGTAAATTAGTTTGTAAGAAGAGATTTAATAATTACATACGTGTATATAGACGTTTGTGTTTAGTGCAATTCTTGATTTGTTCTTTTGCTTCAAAGAGGTAGTATGGAAAGTAAACGCTTTACCATTCGAATTCTGATTTGTGGTTGGTGAAAATTATGTAGTAAAATCTTATCTCTAAATAAGTTACATATGTTCTCGTTTGTAGAGAGTACTTGTCGCCGGTACTCGTGAATATATTACAAGGAGCTTATACAGTACAATTCGATTTCTACTAATATTTTACAGCTGGTACTTGTTGTCACAGAAGATAATATACTGTATATTCGCATGAATCAGTGGCATGAAAAATGCTGTTGCTGAACTTACTATAAATTATATAGGAATTTTAGTATATCTTACAGTAACAAAGCTAAACGATAGCAGCTTGTTGCATTGCGTCACAAACTATATATATAGGGAAAATATCCTAAATCATATGTAATATTTATATTGTTGATTTAATTTCTTTATCGACAAAACCTTGAAACATAGTAAGTAATTGTCAATCCATTTCTTTTTATACTGTTTTCTTCTTCTACCATCATCAAGCTAAACTTCCCTTCTCCCTCCCACTTTACCCTCTCGCTCTTCCATCCTTACATGCCTTTGTTCAGTTTCCGTCACATGAGTCGAGACTCGTTTAGACGAGATAAAATTTCTAAATTTTCTCTTCTTTTCTCTTGCTTCCTTCGTCTCATTTTATTTGCTTTTACGCTGTTGCTTTTATCTAGGGGAACGTTCGTCTCTTGAGAATCATTGGCACGGCTCCCATTCCCTCCGCCCATTCAAATAATGGAAACAGAAGAAGAAAAGAAGAAGGAAAAATATCGTTAGAGACATTTCAAAATGCTGCTGCTTATGTCTTCTCTATCTGTTGGAAAATGGCTGCAGTTACTCCGTTCCCCACCCATCTATCCGCGTTTTTCCTCCTTCCTCGTTGTTTGTCCAAATGAATGTTTTCAAACTTAGTCTAAGAGATTCGTATATTTTTTTAAAATTTATTTCATTGTTAAACCATATTTTTAACATATAAAAGTATGATAACACCAAACATAGAATACTAAACGCAACGCTTGTCAATGTTGAGATATGGCTATATCTTCACATCGATTTATACTCAAAACTAAAACTTCCACTGTAGACGAAACACATTATTTTCCTCTAAGTTTAAATATTAAGATAATGGACTTAAATTTGAAATTTATAAATGCAGTTTGATATACACTAAAAAGCATAGGCTTATAGCTATCTTATAGATTTAATTTTGAAAAGCTTCACATTTGTCCGCTAAAATTGGAAATTCCCAGCGCCAACCCAACCTCTCTGAATTCTTACAGGATTTTCCCTCAGTTTGCACAAGGCCTTTATGTTACCTTCAGAGTACGCTCTGGGTGACTTCCATCGAATATCCTCTCTCCTACCATATACCTGCCTGAAACAAAGTTGCCCAAAGTCGGTAAATAAAAATTCAAACTGGAAATATATGAGAGAGAATAAAAGTGTTCACTTGTTCCTATCTTAAATGACATATTGGAAGCTCAGTATACGTTATACATACGTTTTACTGTAATATCGTACAATTCAAGATATTCGTTAACTTTATTCGACATGCATTTCTTTTCAATTAACTTGCGTAGGAACGGAATTATTTAAATGACATACGTTTTGTTACAAATTTCTCTTTGTTTTACTTGCTTTTCACAGTGTGCAAGTGCATCAAAATGCACGAAGAATTTTCTGTCAATTTACTTTAGTCTTCTATGCAAGAGTCTTATTGTGCTAGCTTCTAAATAAAGTTTATTAGTGAGATTTTCCGAAAGATCTACTGTGTTTCATGTTGGCTTCGCGGAAAAAATACAGTAGTCTTTAGAAACCAGATATTACGTTAAGGTATTATCCAAACGACCATGTTGTTATTTGAGACTCAAATACTCTTTTAAGATCTCGTGGAAATAATTTAAGTATAAGGATTTCTTTTAAACCATGAGATTTATTTTCGAAAGCATTGTATTGTAATGACAGATTTTAGAAAATTTATGAATGAAACCTACTTAAAATAAATTAAACAATAGGCGTTCTTAATGTGAAAAGCTTTCCTCTATGTAATGTTTTGCCAAAAAACATATGTACGTATAATAAGTACCATAAACATGAAGATCTTATGGTAAGTAAACAGCTGCTATTATTTAGAGCGGCTGGAGGGAAGGTGCCCATTGGGGAAAGAAGAAGCCTAAAGCAGTGTATTTTATAACAATGATTCCAGATGGAAAACTGTATAGTGTGAAAGAACTAGTCAGTACGGTCTCTAAAGGGGTGTAGTGAATGTTCTGTAATCTGTCTCGTGGAGACGAAGCAAGGCATTTGATAAATAAAATATCTGTTTTTAGCCTAAAATAATTTTCTCTAGTCAGAAAAAACACTATGATCGGAAAAAACTCCATGCCAGAGTAGAAAATGCACTTGAATAGGGTAGTTTTGACAGTTAAGTACTTGCTTAGACTGTATCACAAAGAAGCCATGGGTGTGTGGAGGGAAACAGGTGAAGTGGCGTATTACCTCGAATGTGGGAATAGATGCCCACTACCTAAATGCATTGCATCAAATGAGACTGTTTTCAGTGTTTTCTGGTTAAACATTCATTTCTTTGAACTAATTTTCTTGAATAGAATGGAGTCATACAACAACAGTTATAATTGGTAGTCTGCGTATGTATTCAGTAGAATTTGAATGCAGTTTATGGCCTTTAGGTAACTATAACTCAGGCCAGAAAAGGGATGGGGAAAGGATGTGGTAAATGTCGACGAGGGCCTAGTTTCGAAGATACCATCCCAACATGAACCTTGTGTAACATGAAGGATAATATTGGATAAACCTTAGTCAAGATGACCGCGTGGGGGTCGAACACAGGACCTACACCGAACACGAAGCCAACGCTCTACTAACTGAACTACGGCTACTCGGTGCATATTTAATAGAATGTATGCTATACGTGAAGAACTACTTTTTATTTCCCATAAAAAAGTCATTTCTGCATTAAATTGGTGTTTGTTCCATTATCAGATAAGGGAGAGACATCTGCGCTCTCAAACTAACGTCTTCGAGGTGGACATTGTAACAAATGATTTTTAAGTGGTGGAAATATATCCACATTTGTTCATGTATTTTAGTTGTATTATAGGCAAAGTAGACATGAAGTTTAAAATTTTAATTTCACCATTTTTGTCATATATCTTAATTATAATGTATTAGGGATCTCCTCCAAATAAGTGGTCATCTTACATTGATCTGTTGGGTAAGATGCCTATTTTGAAGCGTCAGTTTAAAGGCCCATATATACGTTGTGTATTCATTTTGCTTCATGTACTTCCGTCAGTACGAGCATGTTCAATATATATTTGTAAAAAAAATTGCTTTTCTGTTTCTTTTAATTACTCCACAATGGCTCCTAGACCAAAATGTGTGGCATATTCCTTCAGTCAACTATATGTGTTTTCGTCGCTGATATTATGGGAGTGTGAAGACCTCAGGCCATTGCTTGTTCTTTGAGAGTAGGTACACATTGCGCGAGGCTTAGCCTTCCAATTCCAGGAATTCTAGAGACATTAATTACTGTTGCACATAATCACCTATGTACGAAAACTAGTCTGTGGGCTACAAATATCCATAAGTCTTTCATATCCATCAGTCTTTCTTATACATTTCAGACAGAAGAGCGAAGTCAAAGTAGCACGTAGTGTTGCTTATTTTAGATCTCATATGTTGTTATTGTGACCATTACAACTTAATTGAATACCATCATTAGAATTTAATTGAGATGTTATCAATAGTCAATATTTTCTCTGGGAGGAGAAGAGGCGTTCTGGGAAATAAGTCCAGGGATGAATGCTAATGAAGTAAAATTACTCTTTCTCCATCCCCACATCTCAACCTTGGTTAAACTAGATTTTGTTCATTGTCGGTACCTAATTGGCGTCTTTACATGAACGTAAATTTGATGCCTTACTTTCACTACATGCATCTGTCTGCAGGTTTCAATTACCATTGCATAATACAACCTTCGTAGGACAATCAGCCACTAAACATCTGACAGTGCTAGAACTGAGAAAGCTATTTCACCATTTCACAAAATTATTAAGACTACCCTATGTGTAATGAAGACTAATTTGTGAACAATACGATTTTCACAAATTGTTTGCGAGTATACATATGTCTTTCTGCATGTTCCTGTTCTATCCAATTATGAAGTAATTAATCAATCTGTATTTTGATAAGTAATATCGTTCGGATATCTGACTCTAACTTCAACACTAAAACAATAAACACTGCCTATGATTAATTGTTCCCGTATACATCTATAATATTCGGATCTCAATTCGGAATCCGGTGCTGGTGACTCTAGAATCAGCCATTAACGAAATAAATGATTTGCTGTCATATTTTCTCTTCATTCGTACGAGAAAATAGGCCAACTTGATCATCGGAAGGTTTATTGTATCTAAAAAGACTTCCTCTCCTTGTTTTTCTGCTTCTCGTTCTTGGTGTTCTGTTAATTTTCTTTCTAGACATTATTAGTCGATAATAAAGAACGGTTTTATTTTATTGAATTTTGTTTGAACTCATGCTGTTCTGCCACTTCTTCTTTATATTGTTTACGAGACGTTTCCACTTTAAATAATGGCAATGATAACAATTATAATTAAGCGATTAAGACTATTGTGACAGACATTTCAATTGCGTCGTCAGCTCCATACCAATATATTGAACTGCTGGAGTTGCAATATGTCAGTGGGCAGGCTTGCCTCCTGGTTTATTTCAAGCTATCTTATGTGTTAGCTATTTCAAGCGTGTAATGCACCTTGGAGCAGAACAGTTAATGCGACGCTGTGTATCTTATATAATCGTATCATCACTTTTTCTTGTATGCTGTTTTCCTCGTCGTACAGTTTCTTAGAAAGAAAATAGCTGAATCCATTTACCAAGGGAGAAATATGTAATTAAATATTAATATTGCTAAATAATTGTACTGTATTTCAAGGAAGTGTATTTATTTGGAAATTAGTCTGAACAGGAGGAGGTTCTTTTAGTACAAATCATCTCATGAGTATGTTCTTGAGGTATATGTTCTGTGGTTTAAAATTTGCTGCGTTTCATGTCAATACTCAATTATGAATAGATAAAGTAAAGTGCATTACACGCTTAAAGGGTCAATTATTTAAAATGTCGGCAGTCTTAAGAAACAAGCAAAACAGATTTTTCATTTAACGCAGCCATATCTTATCTGAATTATATGAGAGACTATTGTCTGAAGTTTACGATACTGTATTAGTATATCGTGTTAAGAACAGGTTTACACTTATGACCTTAAAGAAGCATACTATTAGTGTCATATAATACCTGCCGACAAAGATAGCTGTGTAGTCTGAGGCGTTAGGTCAACGATTCGATGATCGTGAGTTCGAATCTCGCCAGGGGCATGGATGTTTGTGGACTTTAACTATCATCGCCGTAACAATATATAATCGTGATGGGCCGAAGTCAAAAGCTACTAGAATGGTCCGTACAAAAATAAAGTTTACCAAACTTTATCATATATATTGATATATCAGAGAAAACAAGATTGTCGTTTAAATACTTCTGTGACTATGTTTTGTTTATTTACCTAAAGAAAATATTTTTAAAAAAGCAGGAAGGGGTTTCTCTCTAAGAATGAATGCATTATTCTCTAACAACAATGATTGGAATCCATTAATTTCTAATATCAATGTCTTTTTATGATTGAAACTGATGAAAGACAACTGCTTGTTTAACATACTCATTTGTCATTTTCATTGTAAATAGAAAGCGGTAACTTTATATTGCTTTCTTTAATTCAGAAGTTAAAAGAGCATTCATTTTGAAGCGAAAAAATGTATTAACAACTAAGTTTTATGCTCTCTCTACAGAATTACATTTTCTTAACTTCCATTTGTAATCACTGCTCTGACTCTCAACAAGATGTAAAAAATGACATATAATGAAATCTAGAAGTTATATATGACATTCATGTTATATTCTATTATACTATAATACTAATACTATAATAAACAATACTACTATATAGTACAAATAATACTATAATAAACTTTATTATATTCCTTATATATGACATTCATGTTATATATAAGGAAGAACCCTAGGAGTAAACATGTCAGTCGTGTATCCAGCTGTAATTACGTCTGATAGTCTGCCATGAATTATACGGCGACACTTGAATTATTGAGCGGTTGAATAACTCATACGGTTCGGAAAAGGTAGCGTTTTTATTTCTTTTTTGATAAACAACAGGTAATTAAATATTATACTCAATAATAAATGACGATTACAAAATCAAAATTGTACATAAAGGCTGCTCGTGAGTTTTGTTTCTTGTTAAATATGTTTGTCTAATATTCAGTATTACTTGAAATGTGCGATCCAAGTATTGATCTTAGTATTTGTGTAATATTTCTGTCAATCATATCACAAGATCAGTAATCATATATCGTAAAAGTATGTTTGCTTAATGTTGCATGTTAACATGGGATTGTAATGAAATCCGTAATAGCCTACTTAGTTACGTTTTACATTTACTGCTACAGTGTTGGAGGACAAGTATATTAAAAGATAACATAAATTGATATTTTTAATTTTTTTTGCAAGACATTTGTATGAGTGTTTTAACTTTTATATTTTACCTCAGTATCACTACCGTTTCTAGTACCAAAGACCAATCAAATACTATCATTACGATGTATTTTACTACCTGGATAGAGGAAATCAGTATTATCTTCGTCCTGAGAAATTGAAGTTTTTTGTTTTTTTTTACAAAAAGAACAGTAGTCAATTTTACATTCAAAAAAATTAGCAAGAAAAAATCTTACCAAATTCCATGCTTTGCTGAATTTCACTACATCTTTGTTCACATACGTATTGTGTGAACATATTATATCAGAAATGTAGTGATGTTCAGCAAAAATATGGAATTTGAACAGGTTTTTCTTGCTAAATTAAATGAAAAACTAAAATTGACTACTGTTGTTTTTGTAAAACAAACAGAGAACTTTAATTTATTATTTAATTCAGACATCCTGAGCCAAGTTCTTCCATTTTCTTCCATTATGTACCAAAAAATGTGATTTAGATTTAAATTAATCACTCGAAGTACGTACATTGGTATACGCAAGGTTCAGAACAGCATTTACACAGAAATAGGCATATATTATTTATATATGTGTAATTCATATTTTATGGTATTTATTCTTACCATGTTTGTTAAAAATTACTAGACTACTGCACCTATTCATTCTACTATACTAAACAATTATACTAATGAAAATAATACTATAATAAACATGAATTAACAATAAAAATATAAACTTTATATGTCTAAATTACTTGTTAAATACAGATATTATGTATTATCTGTCAAGTATTCTTTTACACTATTAAACATTAAATACGTTCTTTACTTTTTTTCTGAAATTTTTAAAGTCCTCTTCGCGTTTAATTTGAATGTGGTAATTTCTTGTATATGATGTTGCCCATATGTCTGGAACCATCCTGTACAATGCCTTACCTGGTGAAGTATGATTTTTTGTATTAGTTTTTTGTACTGTGACCATGATCTTTTGGACTATCGTCATTCATTTTTTTACTATTGCTAGCTAATGCTTAAACGTATATTGAACGCACAGTTAGTAATTATTGTTTTTAAAAATCTGTTTACAACTATCTCTGATTCAAATTTCTGCTATACCACGTAGTTTGTAAAGCCTGTTTCAGTTTTAAGAATATTGTGGAGCTCTCGCTCGTGTTTCCCCAAAATACTGTATAATACCAAAACTGATAAGTAGATAAGCTTGTCCATAGTAAACCTATATTACTGAGCTGGTTCTTAATATTTCTTTTAGAATTCTTAATACGTATAATGAGGAATTAAGCTTTTGAGACAATGCTCCTATGTGATGAGTCCAGTTAAGGTTCTCATTTATAATAATTCTAAAAATATAGTTTCACTAGTCATGCAGTAGAGAGTTTATTGCTATCATTGAGTATTTTGTTTTTTATTTTGTATTATATGGAAAATATACGCGTATACTGAGTTTTTATTTGATTAAGGACTAATCTCTTACTGTCAAACCATAGTTTCAATTTTTGATTACTTCTAATTTCTTCGACGAGGTATTGGCATCTTTAATTTTCATTAGAACATTAGTATCATCAGCATATAACGTCATTTTTGTGTCTGCTGTATTTGCCTGAAAATCATTTATATATATGTTAGAGAAAGTATAGGACCCAAGATTGAACCCCATGTGTTGTTTCTCGATATGCTGATTTGTATGTTTTTTTTTGTATTCCGTTAGCTGTGTTGTCTATTTCTACCTCCTGCTTTCTGTTATGTCAGTAGGATTCAAAATCTTTTAAAACAACTGCCTCTTATTCCGTGATGTTCCAGCTTTTGTAAAAGTATTCGATGATTGACTGAGTCAAAAGCTTTAGTAACATCATAAAATATACCTAGCACTAAAAGTTTTTCATTTAATACTTGACGTGTACTATTCATCAGGCAGTATGAATTGTTGCAGTGCATGTTTTGTTAAAAATGTTAGAAGTATGTTTTTTTTTTTTCGGAAATCTTAGTCAACAGGGAAAATAAAAATTGTAGTTTTTTTTTGAAATTTTCTACCAAGCACCTTTATTTTTATTAAATATAGGTTTTATTTTTGCAACCTTCAGCCGTTGTTGAGAAATTCCATTTAGAACACATTCGTTCAAAGATAGGTTAATTGCGGGGTAAGTAATTTGTTGCATATTTTTAAGTATTTGTAGGGATGACATCACCTGTTGACTTAGTTTCTTGCAATTTACTTATTTATTTCCTATAGGACTTCATTTTCTGTAATGGGCATGAAGAACATATTTTCCATTACTCGTGGTTGGACTGCTTTTAATAGTTCTATAGGATCTTTTATGACGTTACAATAATTAATTAGTTTATTTGCTACTTCTGTAAAATGCTTGCTGAATTCCTCAGAAATCAGTGTTAGGTCGCTAGTCACTGAATCATTTATATCAGTACAAAAAACCCTTCGGGGGTAAAGGGAAGAGTGACGCAAGAATTCTACTCACAAGAGATGTTATATCAATTTTGTGAGTGGTTTTCTTTGTGTCACTATGACAGAAGTGTTGTCTTTGTAAGAAAATTAAGATACTTGTTATCCCCCTTCCGCCATAGTGACAAAAAAAAATCACCCGCCAAATGGATATCACTTCTTTTGTGAGTAGAATTCTTGCGTCACTCTTCCTTTGATCCAGAAGGATTTTTTGTACTGATATCACTTATTTTGTAAGGCTGCCTATTAAAAAAAGTGCACAAAAGATTGATTTTGGACCATCTCCGTATATCGAAAACGGTAACTCTTATTTAAAAATAAACATTTTTTATAACCTCAATTGACCCCCAACCCCTGGTACCAACCATTTGGTGCTAAAGCAAAAAAGACAAACAGAATGGTAGATAAACTTTTCGATCATTTGGGAAAATTCTGTGACTTGGCTAAAATATCATAACTTTTGAACCCCTTCACCGATTTTGAAGTGTGCTCATACACCGTTTGAAAGGCATTATTTATTGATTGATTGTTTAACAAGAACCCAGATACAGCACTAATGACCATTTTACACTGAGTTGTCAAACAATAACGATAAACAATCAATACAAAAGGGTAAAAAATGAACAAATATATTAACAGAAAAAATATCAAGAAATAAAGAAAGACAAAATCATTACCTCAACTTAAATCTGATATCGATACCAGTTTTTTCAAAAAAATGATTATATGATAAAGCAAAATCAAGATAGTTTGAAACTCTGTTATACTGAGATGACAATCTGTAAGTTAGGGAACGCTGTATAATAGCAAGCCTGGGTGTTCGCAAAGCAAACAGGTCATTACTGCGAGTGGATCTAACAGGAACTCGAAAAAACAACTCGTGAAGAATACCGGGAGATCTGGAATGACCATGAACAATTTTATAGAGGTATTTGAAGTCATGCAAATATATAGGTACTAAAGGAGGTTCAATATGAAGGACTTCTAGTTGTTGTTTGTTGAAATTGCGTGTGGATGGGACACGAAAGCCAACGATAGCCAAGAAAAAGTTCAAAACTCTGTTAACCTTGGACAGCACTGTAGGAGACACAATAGCCCAGATAGGAGAGCAATATTCAAGGTGTGGAGATACGTAACTCTTGTAAAATAAACTAAGAGCTGTAGGATCCTTCAAATCAACGAATCTATAAAATAAACCTAAAAGTTTCATGGCCTTTTTAGTAAACATTGTAACATGATCTTCAAAAGTCAGCTTTGTGTTAATCAAAACACCGAGATCTTTATGTGATGAAATTTTGGTAAGAGGGGTTATGTTAAGATGACACGAACTTTGAAGAGGACATTTCTTAAGGCTAATTGTGAGTATAGTACATTTATCAGTGTTAAGTTTGAGCTGCCATGTATCGCCCCACGAAGAGAAAATCACAATATCCGACTGCAGTTGCGTTATATCATCAAGAGTTTTAATTTCTCTAAAAAGTTTACAGTCATCGGCATACATAAGAATGTTGCAGTGGTCCATAAGGTCGTCCATGAACAGAACAAAAAGTAAGGGTTTGAGGACGGAACCCTGTGGTACTCCAGATGTAATAATACATCACTGAGAAGCAGCCGCAGACAGAACAGCACGTTGCTGGCGGTCAGCTAGGTAATCTTTAATTAGGATAAGAATTGACCGTGAATGTTAAACCTGTGAGGCAGGTTATGTAACATATGAGCATGACTAATCGAATCAAAAGCTTTTGTCAAATCAAAGTATATGACATCATGTTGTGTATTATTAGACAGGCAACTAATTGCGTGTGACTGGAGAATAGACAGATTGGTGAGGCAGGAACTGCCAGGAAGAAATCCATGCTGAGCAGGATGGATGTACGGCAAAGTGAATTTTAATAGCCTATCCTTAACGATCTTTTCACAGATGATGGACAAGACAGGCAAAAGGGATATGGACCTGTAGTTGGTGACCAAATTTTTGTTGCCTGACTTTGGAATGGGTACGATGTTGGCCTTCTTCCACATAGAGGAGAAATAAGCTTCTGAAAAGCACATATTTAAAAGAAAAGTTAAAGGATAAGCTAGAAAAGTATCTGTATTTTTTTTAGAAAAACAGCTTAAATAGAATCATAACTGGAGGCTCTGTAGTGGGAAAGGGATACTAGCAAATTGTGAACTTCAAATGTATTTGTACTTACGGTTGTCAAGGACCCATTTGTTACAGATCTAACGTCAGGAAGGACAGTAGTGGTATTGATTGACCTGTTGACAACTGTTAGTATTGAAAAACTCAGCGAATAAGTGAGTACCAGTAGCAGTTAAATTATTGTACGTCATTTCCACTGGGACCTGTTTTCTACTGGTTTTCTGCTTAATTAGTGACCAGAACCTTTTAGGATTGCTACGTATGTTGTAAGTTATACATTGTATGTACTCGTTATATATTTTTCGTAAAAGATTTTTAGCAGAATTTCTAAGTAATCTAAAGTTGTTACGCATATATTCGTTTGGAAACGTTTTCCACAATTCCCAAGCTTTATTCTTATTGTAAAGCGCCGCCTTAATTTCATGATCAAACCAGCAAAGATATTTAGAAGAACGACTTTTTTTTATGAGAAACATAGTCTCGAATGACAGCCAGCAAAAATTCAGTAAATTTATCAGTGACCATTTGAATGTCACCAGATAAGAAAGAACTCCATAGCAAAAGCTCAATTACGTGCCGAACAACAGCCCAATTTGTTTTCCTCCAATGAGGAGTAAAAGGCCTGCCAAGACTCCTCGCAGACTGGTAGTAAGTGGGAAGTATAAACATAATATCAAGGGACTCATGGTCGGATGTGAGTATATTCCTAGAGGGAGTAATTTTACAAGTGGTCAAAGTTGATAACACATAATCTAAATTGCTAGTTTTTCTAGTGTTAAACATATTATGTTGTCTGAGATCCAGACAATGAATAAAATTATTAAAGCGTAGATTACGATTCCGCAAGTTTCTGCCGCCTATATGGTCTGGGCTCAGTGCTATCATCAGAAAAGTGAAATTGTAATTTTGTTTGGAAACGCCCTAGGGAGTCCAAGGGAAGTCCTACCGATCCAAATATTTTTCCGTGTCAGTATGGCATGACAAAGAACTTTCAAATGCAAGTTTAAGCATCAAAATCGGGCTTATAGTTCGCTAGATCCGAAACTAGCTGCATATATGTGAGTGCCGTTAACAGACACGTTTCTGAGCGTCACTCGAAGAACTACCGTTCTTCATGATTCAGTTTTATATTGGTGATCGTTTGTTTCTTTTTATACTCCACGTTCTCTCTTACTAATTCCCACAAAGATTTGATTTGTGTGTAAGAAATTTTACTAGTATCAAAAATAACTTCGTTTGCCATTTCGTATCAACTTTTTTATCGGTTTATGAAAGTTTGCTTGTTTGTTTCGATCTCCTCAGAGATGAGTTTCTTTGAGTAATTGTCTTTTAAGTTTGTTATATAATTTTATGTCCGGTGTTATCAATCCCTTTTACCGCTAGCATTTGGTTTGGTTCTACACATTGTAGAACACTTGTCAAATATATGTAGCAGGGTATTGTAAAAGGTATCAAACTTATTATTCACTGTGCCATTATTATACATAACCACCCATATTTCTTTGCCTAGTAATATGACGAGTTTGTCAGTATTTTTTGAACTCTATATTTTTTTTAAAATAACATTATTATTATTATGATGTTTAATATTACGCTCTAATTTACCCTTTAGTAATAATGGGTATGTGTGATCGGAAAGCCCACGTATTATTTCATAATCAAAGTAACTATATTTCGGGTTAGTGAATAGGTTCTCCGTATTCACTAAAATCCCGCAAATCATTAAAATCCCGCAAATCAAGACTTTTTTTCTATGTATTTTATTCATCTTGTCTAGAATATGATTAGGACATTCCAATAATATCTCAAAGGGTCCTAAGTGGCTCCGATATATAGTCATGATGATAAAATATAAATTTTCAATTACCAATGCTGAACATTCAGAACCAAATTCTCAGGGAACATTACACAAGGCTGTTAATTCTCTAGCCATTCCCTCAATCAAACTACTTAATATTATTAGTGACTCACTTATTAGCCAATCTAAGTTAATAATCTGTCTCTTTCCCCTTATTATTATGCCGGTAATACTTTACGGTTGCGAAAGTTGGAGTACGACGCTAGCAGATAAACATAAATTACGTATGTTTGAAAATAAGGTTTTGAGAAAGATATACGGTCCGAAACGGGACGAGATGACTGGAGAGTGGAGGACACTGCATAACAAAGAACTCCACGGACTGTACGACTCACCCGATGTTGTAAGAATAATTAAATCGCGACGACTAAGATTTCGGCAGGCCATGTAGCTCGGATGGGGGAAAAACGAAGATTATATTCCATCTTCATTGGAAAGCCGGAGGAAGAGAGACCATTGGGAGGACAATATTATAAGATATCGTCGAAAGTAAGTGTTTGTGATTAGAACTGGCTTATCTTGCCCAGAATAGAATCCTATGGCGAAAGTTTGTTACTGCATCGATGAACGTCTGAATTCCGTAAGCCAGAGAGTAAGTAAGTTTCTTCCCCTTACATAAAGAATACCGAACAGAAGTTGGTTATGTAGCCTACTTATTTATTTCTAATATGGCAAAATTCACTAAAATTCTAATTGTTATGCAAACTTATAAAAAATTACATAATATATCCCTTAGTATCTTATACACAATTATATTCTATTAAGCTTTGAAATAAGCTATTGTACGCTTCTTGATAATGTTTTTTTTTAAATATCTTTCATTTGCGCAAACGCGTCCACTAGGGTAGGTAAGATTGCACGCATGGGTAGGAGAGACGGCGCATGGGAATAAGATAACATTCGATAGTACAAACCAAATAGAAACTATAACCCGACCAGAGTAGGAATAGACGCGAGGGTGAGGTCGCTAGTGGTTGTTTATACGCTGCAGCAGATGTCTTCCCAAGCTCATAAACAGTGTTACCAAAGGTGTAGTCGGGAAAGTATACCATAAAACATACTCTTCTAAAACTATGAAACTTGCTTTTGTGTGAGATTACTATTGTCTCATTAGTGACTAGCAATTGCGGGAGGGGCTGAAATATCATTTAGGGGCTTAACAGCATGTTTTACACGAAAGGGAATCACTGGAGCGGAAAGCAAAGGTACTTATCCAAGGTTAAAGGTCGTTGCATCTGGAAGTCACAGTACATACTTGTCGACTTGTAACATTTGTCATTTATTGTTCTTTGTCCTAAGGAATACCCATTTCAAGTTTCTAACCTTTAACGATTTTCGATTTCTCATGTTCCACTCTTTAAGATGTTTTCGCCCCCTCATCGGGGATGTCGAATTAAAAATTAAGATAGCTATTGGTAATGAATTGAAACAAAGTATTTTCATGTCAAATATCAAATTTCTAACTCCAGTGGTTTCCGAGTTGCACTTCCACGTTTAACCCCTTCGTGGGGAGGGGGCTTTCAATGCTATAGTTAATCTCTCTAGGTTTTAAGGAACATTTCTTTTTAAATTTCATTTATGGACTTTAGGCATCTAAGACTCAGGCCGTAGGAGAAGAAAGGATTCGGGAAGGTGTCGACCACGACCTACGTTGAAAGTGCCATCACGGAATTTGCTTGGTGTGACTGAGGAAAACCCTCGAAAATCCTCAGTCATATGGTCGTCCGCTGGAGTCGAACTCGTGACCACCCGAATGCTACGCCAACGCTCTACCACTGAGCTACGGTGGCTCAGTACTAAGGAATACATGTACCAATACTTTATTCTAATCCGTCAACGGGCGTGGAATTGTATAGTGTTCAAACAATCTTCCAGTTATATCTTCAGCCCGTTTATTTACTTTGTTGTACAATTATGCATACACCTGTATAACCTTCCAAAATTATATTTTATTAACAAAAGTGTGGCTACATACATAACAACTAAGAACGAGAACATAGAGAAAGTACACAAGTTTAAATACTTCATCTACCGATGCTGTAAGAATAATGAAATCACAACAACTTGGGTAGGTATGCAATGTAGCTCGGATGAGGGGGGGGGGGGAAGAAGATTATATTCCATCTTGGTTGGAAAGCCGGAGGGAAAGAGACCTGTGGGAAGACCGAGATGACGTTGGAAGGACAATATAAGAAGGGATCTTCGTGAAGTATTTGTAATGACAATGAGGGAAGGGAGTCGACAAGGCTCTTGCGAAGGTATCATTCCGGCATTCGCCTGGTGTGGCTGAGGACAAACCTAGACATAAATGTCACGATGGCCGACCTCTAAAGTCTCAATCGCGTACCTCCGCATTGCCGCTCCGAAGTCCAGGACGCTACGGCCTGGACCATGAAGCAGGGGTGTAACTACTATGTCGCAAAAGCCCTCAATACGGGGAGCCCTTCACAATAGCCTCTCAGCGGACCGAATCGAACTTCAGCCATGGGTATTCTCTTGCGGGGTGGGGACCTAATATGCAGTTACACCTCTGCCATGAAGCCTGGGTAAAAACTCTTGCTAGCGTATCTCAAGGTAGAAACTAGAAAATTGTCTAAAGAGATACAAGAGGTGGGTTGCGAGAGTGGCAAGCATATAAGTTTTTATTAACAGAGCTTTTATTTAACTTGCCCAAGTCATATGTAATCTTCTTCCCATATGTGGATTACAAGGACAATAAATATAGCTTCTCAATAATCAATATATTGTAACTGTAATGTAATTTTTAATATCTTGGTTCTAAAATTAATACAAAACAACCAGCAACAAAATTTCTTGGTTGGCAACACTTCAAGCGAGAGGCGAAGAGTAGTAACACATCTGTGCGTCTTTATTGTTTTGGCATGGTTCATCGGTTGTTCCAAAACTTGCCACGTCTATTCATATGTTGGTCGACTTATACTTGTTGTGATCCAAAACATTATAAACTGTTGTATTACAAACAGTTATTAGTTAAAGCAGCTTAATATTCCTATTAAATGTTACAGTTTTTACTATTGGCAGTGTTTATAAACTTTACTAATACAGTCATAAGTGGAAAATATAAAATAATTTTATGCTCTTCCACAGTGTATTCCTCCGTCAAGTAGTTGCCCAGGACCTAAATTGATACCAAAATCTAACCCTGATTTATACATAACTTTGCGCAATCTCTCCTCTCATTGTATTAAATGAATGTACTGCGCAAACTCTCCTACTTGACGGTTGACGCAGCTATCTTAATTAAGGAGGAGAGTTTACGCACCACTTACCAGAATGACCGCAAAGTGCCTACAACCCAAGTTCTGACTAACAACGAACTAGCTCAGTTGCACCTTGATTTATAATTATTTAAAATTTAAACATTTCCTTTGAAAATATACACAACGCGTAGAAAACGTCAAGCCATTCACCTGCGACGTTGATGCGCAAAATTGGTGACAAGTTTCAGCGACCACATTCTATCAACACAGGAATTCAACTTACGGGTCTCCCAGTAACGTATTCATTTGTCCTTCACTCGCAACCTGTCAGTCCAATTCCTTATCTCTTTTCAGAATTTGCGCAATCTCTCCTACCGTGCAAACTCTCCCGGATTTACCTTAACTGATTTTTTTTTTTTTGTGGGACGATATTTGTGTTTTTTGTTATAATAAGACATCACTTCCTTAGGACAGCATTAATCTGATAATCGACTGTTTGTTTGAAATGTGTTATACAAACTAATTTAAACGGTACAATTTGCTTCATTTAAGTTAAGTGTACGAACAAGGTACCCATGTACTACACAGTGTAATCGAAGTACACACTTGCTTCTGTTTATATTACTTTGTTTAAACTGTCTTTGGCGCCATTCAGATTGACCGGTGTATTCCCCGACTAAATGAGTGAAGACCATATGCTCACGCGGCAAGCTGGAATTGAAATTATTCTTTATAAAATTAATTTGTCATATTAATTAATATTGCTCGTTAGTAGGTACTTGTAATCTCGTCTGGAGGTATTTCTTTTCACAGCACCACCAGCCAGTATAATGAAGAAAATAATTTTGTAATTTAGCTTCCCTAAGTTTCCTCCTGACAAGTGGGAATTCATTTTTTTAAAATAAAAAAGCAACAACAAAAGTGCATAAAATAAGATCTATAAAGAAAAATAAGTTTTGTTTACAAATGATCAGTATTGCTTTGAATTATCCTTTTGCGTTTCATACATTTCCAAACACAAAAAGGTTTTCAACAAAGATCAGACAATAATGAATTTCTCCATTTTCGACAGCAAATAGCTAATGAACACAAATGCTCCTCTTTACTTGGATAACCGATTTTCTTCTTATGAAAGGTATTGTAATCGGACCTTTGACTTTGATACCAGTGATCAATTGTAAAGATGTGTGCACTTACAAGGGATGGTAACGATAAGTTGTCGATGAAATCCGAATCAAACATAATGCATCTGATAGAGCATATATTTTCCTTATCTGAGATATGGAAAATACACAAATTTAAGGTGCGATGGGCAGGGGAGGACCGGAGCTACGAGGGGGAGGGGCGAAACATCGAAATTCATAGAAGTTAAATAAAGGATATTTCCAGGGTGATTCAGAACAGAGAACGTTACTTTCGGGAGGTGATTTTGACATCGAATCAAGTAAAGAAGTTGCAGTGAACATGGGAGAAATTCTGCTTCGTTTTAGAGATACAGCGTTTCCAACTTGGAGCCCAAAGTCGACGTCTTGCAATGAGAAGAAATTAATAATCCCCAATCAATCAGAAAGGATACATTGAATGGAAATTTCGTTTGCAGAAATTTGTTTCTTGCAACGTGGTGGACATCACGAGTGGAAAGACGATGCCATCTGTTTGTCAGTGTTGCCAACCAGGTATAACGTTTACATTTTTCAAATGGCACTACATAGTGTTGTTCGGCATTTGACGTCTTCTAGTGATGATAAACAACATACGTAAATCACATATCGCAGTGTACTAAACTATAGATAAGACATAAATGTTTCCGGAATCTTATACAAAATATGGATCAGTTCGTCTGAAATTGTTCAGCTTGGTTGCTTGACCTATTTCAAAAAATATTGTTTAATATTTATATCCCTTATATAAGGATAATTCAAAACGGTTATTCCTATATTGTATTACCACCGATTAATTAATGGCGATCATTTTTATCTTGCTACGGATGTCAAAATTTGTGTTTGCAGACGTTTACGAAAAGCATATTATCACCAAACTGGTTTATCATAGGACATTTAGACACAAACAATTTCTCCCCTTAAAGTCTGCTTGATAATTTTAGTCCACAGCATGAAAAGCGTAAAACGAAATTGAACTGGTCAAAATTGTATTCAAATGTGATTGTCAAAATAGAATAAATTACTGTTTTCAGAATGCTTTTTCGAACGTAACGGATTGAATGTCAACGTTGATTTTTTGTACATTGTAACACATCAAAGTATATTGAATGTATATAGAATATGAAGGCTGATATGTGAATCTTAATTTTTAATTCAATTTTTGAAAATTGAAAAATTCGTGTTTTATGCATATTGGAGGTCCAATATCTCTGGTGGGACAAAATATTGTAATACTAATCGACTTAGTGATTAGTATAAGTTCTGTCTCAGAATACTCTGCATGGAATAACTGTAACGTTACGACTACTGTTCACGTCAAGTAAGGGAGTGAGGCAGAATTTCGTAGTCGAGTCCGCAGCACATTGCTGTAGTTCTTACGGAGGAATGAACAGGTTGATTTCTAAGGAGCAGAACCTTTCGCAAAGACAGAATGTCGACTTCTACAATGAAAGTATTTAACAAATTAGTCGTCCATGGGTAGGAAAAATCTATGGTTTTACTGGGTGTATATCCAAAAGATCCATGGAAAGAAAATAAGTAAGTGTTTACAACATCCAAGAGAAGAAAATGTTGCTATGAATATGTGTCGATTATAGGTATATCTGTAGTTAGTGTGTGATCATCACAAATTATAGAACAGCGTGACAAACAATGACATAAAACATACAAATGGCGACCATAGTTATACCTAAAGAAGGCGTTTAATCGAAGTTCATGCAAACGATGTACGTAGCTCTAAGCTGAACTCCTTCAATTAGCAATATCGTTTAAATACATTTGCTGTGTATACGTTTGAATGTCATTCCTAAAACTGACATTTATTACATCGTTATTTCTCACGATATTATGTTTTTTTGTGATGATGCCACCCTTACTTTTGGCCTCTATTTAAAAAAAGGTGGATCTTTACCTATGTTCAGAAGATCCTTTTTTTATTTCGGTGTGAGTAAATCGCCTCCTAAATTTTGTCCCATGGCTTTAGATATACTCTGAATAAAGAATGACTAATATAATTATCTCCTAAAATATCATTCATGTTTTCTTTCTACAAGGGAATATGAATTGTTGAAGGATTCTCATAGACGTTAATATGAGGAATTAGTTATTTAGTAGATATTCTAATTATGCGTAGTAAGACCTACGAAAATACCTCTCTAACGAACACTAAAGTGTCAGTTTCTCAAAATTGTACAAGTATTTTCTATTTAGATGAAATTCATCAGCTGTGATGATTGAGTGATACTTTTTGGAAACATTTAAAAATCCATATGCATCAGAGACATTTATGATTGTTGGAAAATGTATCCCTATAGTCTCACCATAGATATCGTAACGAGCTGAAACAAACACATTGAGAACCACTTGCTGAATATTGAAATAAAAAAAGTTAATTTAATTTAGAAAGCTTTGTGGAAAAATAGAAAACTAACCTAGATCAAACTATATTATTTGTTTCTACTTTATATATCAATAGGAGAAAGCTCCATATCCATTAATGGCACAGACGGAGTGTAACAGATTACTAGCCATGTAGGAGTCCGAAGAAAACAGTTTTCATTGATGGCTCAATCTTGCAACTCAGAACGCTAAAATGTTGCAGATTTGTCGGAAGCATAAAAAAATTGCAAGATAGCTGGATACCTCTGGTGTGTGAATTTATGACAGATACTAACGTGTTCAATAACACTTAATAGTATTGCTTGTCTCAATGATCTAATAAGCAACTGTATGCAAAAAGTAATGTGTTCCGTTTCGTTGTTGTTTCACACGAACTATTTACAGTTATTTTCAATCAATAATAAACCAATTGAGAAAAAAATTGATGGAATATGAAATGAAATACTTTCTTCGTCGCATGAAGTTGAGTGGCCGTGGCTCAGTTGACAGAACATTGGCTTTGTATTCGGAAGGATTTGGGCTCAAATTCAGCGCCCGGCCATTCTGACAGAAATTTTCCAAGCTTTTCCTCATAGCCATTCCTCGACTCAGGCTAATGTCGAGATGGTATTCTGAAACTAGGGCCTGGTCGATTTCCACTCTCCTGTACTGTATCCTAGTCTGAGTCAAAGATGCACAAAGGCCATAAATCCAATCCAATTCAATTAAATTAATCGCATAAAATATTCCAACTTATAATTCAAAATCCAAACACTATTCGTGCAGAGAAATTCATGTTTGTTTATTTTATAAAACGACGGTTCCTAAAGTATGGGTCGCGGGAGATATTTTGGTGGGTCGCGGAACGATATTAATAATTTGGTCTGGTGTAATAACGAACACATGTTGCTACTTTAAAGAAAATACCGTGAAAAATATAAACAAACAACTACGTGAAAGTACAGTGTTGTTATAAAATACAGAAGCTGCTAGAGACTGGAAGTTGTTCATGAATACCGCTGCCAGGAAATAAATAAATGAATGAATGAATATTGAAGTTGTTTATGTGTTATGGCGAATAGTTAGTGATGTCTCTTGTTTTAGGGGGCTACTTTTCTAAAATTGATGAGAGGATCAAATGGATCATAAATCCTTTTGAAGAGGATCACATATTCTAAAAAAGTGAAACTGGCAACAGCTAAAGCACACTCATTGATTGTTTTATCATATGATTCACATTTGAAAACTGTTTTCAAAGAAACATGCTTAATCCCATTCTGGACTAATGTACAAGGAGAATACCCAGAAATATCAAAACTAGCCTTGATATACTTGTTCGAGTTTACTACAACTTATTTGCGCGAACGTACCTTTTCAAATTTAGTGTTTTTGAAAAACAAATACAGAAACAGGTTGTGTAGAGAGCGATTCGAAGCCAAAATGAACAAGTTTCAACCATGATATAGACAATCGCGTTGGTGGAAAACGATGCCGTAAATCGCATTGATTTGTAAGCTTGTTAACATTATTAACTTTGTCTACTTCTGACTGTACTTTTGTTTTTAAGCACATTCAATTAAATGAGGAGCAAACAAGCATAATCTCACCTTAATGAAGAGCTGTACTGAATCATGGAGAGTAATTATTATCATGGAAGGACATATTACGATGAGATAAGTACTTCTATCAGAAAATTACTTTGTATTATTTGATGTAGTTCTTCACTTAGGTCTTAAAACGAACACAATTTTTTTTATCTAAAAATAGACTTGAGTTTTGCATTTTTGCTCCTCAAATATCCATGACTTTTACTCGTTATTATAATTAAGCTTCTGGTCAAACTTATTAAACCTGTCTACTTGTGACAGTGAATTGTTTCTCTAAAACATTTAAGATTGTATTAAGCCTAATGAACATTACAATTTAAAACCCGTACCTTCAAGTTATTTTTGGTTTCAGACTTTAAGGTGGATACCATAACATTTAAGTTTGGAATCGCTGTTATAGTACATAAAAAATCTAAGCTTGACAGCCCGCCTTGTCCTCTCAGCCGGCCCTCGTTCAAAGAGAATGTCATGTGACATGCTCAACGACATTCCATCACTGTTTTAATCTGACTTTCGATACCGGAGTACGTTACTTCTTAGTTTAGGTATCTCCTCAATGCAAGTCTACAATGGAGATAACGAGCTCCACCGGGCATCGGACCATTTGGCTAAGCAGAAACTTTCATGAAACATATTCTACATTACAATATTTGCAGAATTAATCAATTATTTATGAAAAATTTCTAATACTTACTACTTATAAATTATGTATATGAATGAGCTGTTTCCAACTACATTTTGGAGATACGAATTCTTCAACAATTCTCCTTTGCAGCGACCTTTGATCACAATGGGATTTTGGTATTGAGTAATAAGCTAAAATAGTGTCATATGTGTATTTACTTACAAGTTAGTCAAGAAATAGAGAACAAAAAGGCCTATTATTCTGAACCCATCCAACCATGATATTATTTATAAAGTAGTGAAATAATTATTATGTTTCTATTACAATGCTCATTTCCAGATCAAAGACAACAGCAAGATATTACATAAAATGTATTTGTGGGAAATCATATCAAACGTGAAATATTATGGAACTGACGAAAATGATAACAATAGCCGCCAATATCAGACAATACGACATAAAGAATGAATAATGTATTATGTAAACGTCTTGTTACCAAAATAAGAGTGTTTGATGCAACTCTTTATTGCTGAAGCTCATCGTATGAGGAACTTTCGTAGTGTTGCCAACAACTGAAATAAATATGTGTGTAAAATAGAGCAGAAAGCTATAACGTTGGCTTTCAAATGTCCCTAAATGATATGATACACTGGGCGAATATCCAAGACACAAGAGAAATTCTTATTTTCTTGAGAGCTTATTAGCATTGCCAATAAAAGTTCCCATTGATGAGAATCCAAAGAATCATTTTATGAGATATAGAGAAATAAAATATTAAAATTTCTTCAAAGATACTTACGCACACAAATGTAATTATATAGATTTTTTTAAATAAAAGAAACTTTGGTAAACTATTTTTATATGGACTTCGGCCCGTCACGTTTCGCCTTTAGCTGTTAAAATCCACACCCATGCCCCTGCCGTGACTCGAATCCGGGACCTTCGAGCCGATGGCCTACCGCCGCAGACCGCTCAGCCAGCCGGCCGGCTCAAAATAAAAGATTATAAAATTATAATGAATTTCAATTAAATGTTTTCGTGGTCCTTCTTGGAAATAATAACAACAGGAAGAGATCCAAGCAGAAGTTTTTAAAATAATGTTTGAAGCCTGCTTTAAAGTTAAAAAAAAAAAAAACCTTTGAAAGAACTTAATAGACACACTTTTTAATTGAACACAACATTCATACAATGTGAGAACCTACAAAACGTGAATTGCAGAGGAACACTTTCGCAAAGCTCTACTATATGAATTATATTAACTTGGGACATATAAAACCAACACTGTATTTACATATGTCCTTCTAACACCTACTTTTTATTTCAGAGAGTCCGGTGTTGCAGATATGTAACTAAATACAGAAACATACAATTTACTGAATTTATAAAATGTTGTGACATATATCCTTCTACGGCAGAATTCTTCAAATATTAATGAATCGAACAATATACAAGGTATAACAAGACACGAGATAGATACGACACAAGAGGAAAATACATAGTTTGTATAAGATCACGAAAACCTTTCTGTCTTATCCATAGTATACAACATTGTTGTATGTGCTTTATGTATGTTGTTTATCATCTAAGGGGATGTCAAATATCCAATAACGTGACCTAGTCCCATTTGAAAGATCTAAACCTTATATACCAGGTTAGAAACGCTCACAACTCGGTGACATCCTCACTCCTGATATCCACTATGTTGTTAGAAACGTATTTTCGGAAACGAGATTTTCATTCAATGCGTCATTTCTGATTTATTGAGAATTATTCATTTTCTTCCCATTGTAAGCCGTCAATTTTGGACCCGAAGTTGGAAATGCTGTATCTCCGAAACGAAGTGGAATTTCACCCATGTTAATAGGAACTTTTCTACATGTTGCTCTGTCGGGCATCATCTCCCGAAGTTTTTCCTCGAGGTCTTGTTACACCCTGTATTAAGCCACAATACCAAGGAGTTTTTATACCAACACACAGAGACATATACATTCGAAACAAAACTTGATAAAATTGTGTTTTATTCAAAGGATTTAGTGCTTTGTTGTTTCTTATGACACACCCAAAATTTGGATTCAAATAAAAACATTCAATGCTACCATGTCCGAATAACAGGTTGAAAACATAGTTCTTTAATTTATTATATATGCTTTTGTTGTTGATTTTGTTATTCCACCTTGACATTTTTGTTTTTCACTTTATTTTTTGAAGGTCGCTACAATTGGTGCTGTTGTTAAGTTAATTAGGTTTGTTGGAAAGAGCGCTTCCAGTTAATTGGGTCGATGCCTACATCACACCCGTTGTTTGCTTTTCCCGTCATTTGCATGATGTCACCACCCGCTTCGTTTACTTCCTCTGACGCCTCAAAGGAAACAAAAGACACACAAGACTGTATTTAATTCAACGGACATGCGTTTATGGGAATTTCCGTTTAAATGCGTTAGGTTTAGACGGCGACACACACAATACACTCTTTGATTATCTACAACAAAGATGAAAATATATCAAATACGTTTACGCGTCTGATTTCGTGCTTTGCACAGCTTTTAGCTACCTTCTGACTATTTTGTATTGGATTATCCAATAAATAATATCACTTTTAGCATGTCTGTGGAAAAGACGCCATGCGATGGGCAAGTTACCATTTACACCAATGCCGCGAGACTAGCGTTCATTCGTCCCCGAAATAACACGTCCGTCCCCGGCTGTTTGTGTCTCCGATTTCCAGAAAATGTAGTATAAAAATAATGCCTCAACCGGCAAGGAATATTTTACCAGCAATACCCAGTTCCAAAGGAAAAAAAAAAAGACCCTACCTAACAACTATCGGATGCCAAATCTCAAAGACAATAACATTCTCCACAATTACCTGGAGATAGTTTTTGAGCTATTGTTGTTCAATGGCACGAATGTCCCCATGGAGGGATTATTTTCTCTCACGAACTACTACATATTTGCGGAGGAAAAGGCGCAAACGAAAATATACTACATTCAGGCAATGTTCGTGGCAAAAACAAGCCTTAATGTTTTGTGCAACTGTTAGTGAACAACTTAAAGAGAATCCTGAATTACTAAAGAAGATTCATACCAGCGAGAATAACAAGTGTATCATAAATATCACAAGATAAATCGAAGATCATCTAAATAATAAAGATATTTAAAAAATACTTTCTACTTGTAAAAATCTGAGCTACATTTCTGTAACATGGAATAAGAGCTGAAACCAGGTCACTTTTACTGACCCGGTAACCCGACCTGATACCGAACATAGGTGACCCTATCTTAAACCTGATTCGATTGACACCGCTCAGAGAACTAAATGAAATGGAAATTTTCGACGTCATATTTATAGTGCTTTGGGCGTAACTGCTCCAGTCCCTGTCAACGATGAAAGAAACACTGCTCAATAGCAAGGAAATAGTTTGAAATCTCTGCGATGCCCTCCGGGTCAGGCCAGGTCCCGATGATCCGTGATCCGTTTCATCTCTGCTTGGATTACATAAATTGAATACATATATAATAATTTACAGCCATATTCAATCCACTGCTGGATGAGGCCTCTTCCGGAAGGAGGAGTTAGTCTACTGCTCCCGCGCTGACCAGACGTGTTAGGAGAGGAGAGCCGAACCGGTCTTTTATTCACAGCAGCAAGTTGTGTGGCAGTAACATGTGTTGAACATGGCAGCGTCTGAAGAATACGTGCGACATATTATGCTTTGTGAGTTCAGTCAGGGGCGTTCAGCGACCGGAACGGTACAAAGCAATAATGCCGTATACTGTCCTGGTAAGAAAAAAAGTTTTGATATGGGTCATAGCAACTTTGAACTTGGGCCCGTCACGATTCGACCATTTTTTCAACCTTCCCTAATTAAAATCCACAAACACCCATGCCCCTGCCAGGACTCGAATCCGGGACCTTCGAGTCGTGAGCCTAATATCTTAGACCACATGGTTATCCTGTCGGCAATATACGGTCCCGGGATCCTTGATATTCGCTAATGTCAAAGATGGTTCACAAAATTCCTCACTGATGTGCCACTACAAGGGAGACCTGCCGAGCTAAATAACGACGTTTTTCAAGTAGCTGTTGAGCGGAATTCACGACAAATAGCCGTCGACCCACTCAACCGCTCACCGTCATCTTCAAGATCTTGGCCCCGTATCGGGACGGGCGTAAGCCATAGTGCTGTTACCGCCCATACAATTAATTTTATCTTATCTTATCTTATCAAGATCTTGGTTCTGTGTCCAAAGTCCATACTTAGGTATGCCATGTATTGACACCTCTGCAGAAGCAGTTGTATTTGTAGTGCCCCGTTTGAAGAGGGAACCATTTTTGTAGAGAATGGTGACGGGAGACGAAAAATAGATCCTGTACCACAACATTAAACGCAAACGTCAGTGAATACCTAAAGGAAGTGTGGTGGAAAGAATGGCAAAACAAGAATTCCACGCACACAAAGTGATGTGTGTTTGGTGGAACACCGCATATTACAATGATGTCCACTGTCAGCTGTTGAAACGGTTTCGGGGTGCATTGCTCGACAAACGCGCTCCTCCGGCAAGTTCGTTGTGCGAATCCACGGAGACAACCCCCCCCCCCACAGGTCAAGGATAACCTTTGGGAAATTACAGGAATTTGAATGTCAGAAAAATCTCCACCCACTTTATTCACCGGACCTTGCCCCTACATATTTCAGTCTTTTTCGCAAGACCATTTTAATGGGGAAAGACTAGGAACCATGGAGGACATCCAGCCGTAAGTGACCTAGTTTTAGTTTCAAGCGCAGTACTAAAAAACTGGTTTACAGTCGACAGACAGGAGAAAGATGTATAATCAGGAGGCAGTTGTTACGATCACGGAAGATTGTGTTTCAAATATGTTTTCGTTCTTTTGTTTATTACTCTATAAACACAACATATCTTATGAGATGACCCAATATTTTAATATTTTGTGACCTGTATTTATAAATTGCTTTGGTTCCGCAGCGGTGTATGTGAATTGGAAGCAACTGGAGTTAATCTGCAAACAAAACTGCTTTTCACTGGAATAGTGTATGGAAGTAGAAACAGATTCCAGCTATAACTCATCTGCTAGCGAGAATTCCGGTAGAAGATTGTCTTACTTGTTGAGAGAAGAATGTTTGTAATATGGTATTTAAAAGACAATATACGATCATAGTAAGAACTTTTATGTAATCTTTGCAGTGCAGTTTGATTATATTTTTTCATCCTGTAAGCAACTGAAATTTGTTTAACATAGTACATATGATCTCTAAAGCTAACATTTAGTGAAGTGGAAATTTAAACCACACTCAATTGTTCATAAGTTTTTCTATGGCAGCTACAGAGGCTGAGAATAAAAATTCAAGGTACTCAAAGTACATTTGCTTTGTGTGCTTAAATGAAATCAGTTCGGTTTAGGGATTTCGAGCTTCCTCTAACTCTCCAGTACCAATCTTCAACCCATAACCTTCGTCACAGAACATATGTGACCTAGCAGCCGCAGTTCTGTTTGTAGAGTTTTGACGTCATATTGGGAAGTCCTGAGATCGGTTACGGCTATTCGTGACTCAGGCTTTGCGTTCAGAGCAATCTCAATAAGCTAATGCTGGACTGGTATCTTCAAAACTACTCCCCGGCCGACTTCCTTCTCATATGTTTTCCCTTACCTTATCTGAGCCAAAGATTCCTAAAGAGAAGTACAAATAAAGAGATAAACGATTATGGGGACTGAATATGGCATTTCCGAGCTAAACATGCGATGGTTATTTAATATCAGGAAAAGAAACGTCCGTCCAACGACTTATAAGTTAAACTTGTAGGTGATATTAAGGCCTACAACACAAAATCAAAAGAACAATTCCAAGACACGAGATAATGATATGTTGATATAGATTCTCTGAAGAACGAAAGTGCCATCTAAGAGCAGCGTTCGGTAAACAATTTCGTCGAATGCTACGAATACTATTGACGCAGAAGTTGTGGGAGAAGTTTCAGAAACAAATCACATTTCTGTGGGAATAGATTTTACGATCCAGTGACTCGCCTTTCTCCTCCTTCCCTTTCTTCTTCTTCTTGAACGCCTCCATGAAACTTAGACTGACACAAAGTGTCGCAAGTCTGTGGGAGCCAATGGAATGCCGTAGAAAAACACAGCGACAGATAATTGATCAGAGAACTTTCCTCAGGGAAACGTTACATGAAATGCTTTGGTGCTTTATTACGACAAGACGCCCATCGCTGCTGCCCAAGAAATATTCTCTCTTACATAAGGCCGATATGTTTGTCTTCTTGTTAATAGCTGCAGTTATCGAGCAATGCATTCAACTGTTCCTGCACTGCAGTAGAAGAAACTTCTATTTTAAAAATAATACAAAAGGAAAATGGAAGAGGAACATCCTTTACGTACAATACATTAACACATATTACTACGTGAACATAAAGTAAAATTCCACCAATGGAATGAAGAACTAATTCAAATTATACAATAAAAGACACATCATCGTTGTCTTAAGATATGCAATTGGAAGGCACGCGGACTCGATACCCGCTCCGAACATCCTGTCTTCCAGAATTCTCCTGTTGCAACAGGCGAATGGTACTCTAGCCGCTACCTTCATCTGCCCTTTCCTAGAATATTTATTGCCGTGGGATATCATCCGTTAGACCTGAGGGCCTGAGACTGTGGGCAGAAGTTGTTTGCTCAACCCATAACAGAAAAGGAAATGGTAAAATAATGATAATTAAGGAGTGAAAGTTTCCTCTTTAACCATTTTCCAAAGCCACAAAAGAGATTTTAAAATAAGCGTTATCTCAACTTTATCTTCTAAAGCAATAGCATTGCTACAAAGATTTAACATCTCAGAATTCTCGAAGGTAAAATTAATAATTTGATTTAAATATATTTATTTTACTAATATTAAGAATGAGAACTTTTACTAATATTCAGAATCAAATAGAGCAAATCATGCACAAGATGCTTGCTATAATGAGCATTAAAAATATGAATAGTTGCATTGGTATTTTGTTAACTAGAAAGCTACTGCTTCTATACTTTCAGAGATTTAAAAACGCACTAAGATCTTATGGGACTTTCTAATAATTTTAGGAAATGAATTTTAAAGTTTTTGGAAAATTAAATGTTCTCTCTGTATTAAAACGTAGATACCGTCTAGTAGTATGTGGTGAATAATGACTCAAAGAGAACATTGACTCAAAGTGCAGCCTTCGAGAACGAATACTTAAAGCATTATACTGTATTTCTAACATTAAACATAAAGTTGAAATGAAACTATATTGATACAGATGTTTTGGAATCCACAACGTTGGGAATTTACTGAGATTGGATGGACGTACGTGGAAATACTGTTATGTCATATGTTCTTCTTCTCCACCTGTTCTGTCCAGAACCCGAATAATTAGGATGATTTTATGCTGTAGCGAGACAGGCATCTTAAATGTTGCCTAAGTTTTACAAAGATTGTATGAAGGAGAAATAAACATACTAGAAACTTTGGAAACGATCCAGAGTCACGTGGACTATTATCTGTTGAGCTGTGCAAAGTAATTGAATAGAATGGACAACTATTCCATGTAATGGATCCTTTTGTACCAGGTGTATGCATAAGTTTTTGTCGGTTTTTGTGGTAAAGAAAACACGTAATTTTCAAGGGAAATTAATTTTGTTTTATTCAAAATATTGGCCATCGGTTTCTACACATTTCGCCCATCTTTCAGGTAATTGATGCATACCATGCCAGAAAAACTGCTTGTCTTTTGCGGCAAACCATTCGTCGAGCCATTTTCCAACGTCTTCGAAATTGCTGAAGTGCTGCTCTGCAAGCGCGTGCCCCAATGATGCGAAGAGGATGTCCCACCCAAGCGATTTCAAGGTGTCTTTCACTGGTTTTGCTGTGTGAGACGGCGCATTGTCGTGTAACACAATCACTTTGCCATGTCTTCGGGCCCATTACGGTCGTCTTTCGATCAATGCGTGATTTAAATTAATCATTTGTTGGCGATAGCGTTGTGCATTAACGGTTTCGCCGGGCTTCAAGAGTTCATAATACACAATACCGCTCTGGTCCCACCAGACACAAAGCATGGTCTTCTTGCCAAAGCGATTTGGCCTTGGTGTTGAAGGACCGGCTTCGCCAGGTGAAAGCCACGATTTTTTCCGCTTCGGGTTTTCCGCTGCGCGCACTGTCTTTCACATTGAAATAACCACTTTTAAATTGTCGAAACCATGTCTCACATGTTCTAATCGATGGAGCGTGTTTACCATATGTTTCTACCAGCACACGATGACTTTCAACAGCCTTTTTCTTTTGATTAAATAAGAAAAGCAATGCGTGCCGCAAATGTTCTTTCTCAGGCACAAACTTCGACATGATCACTGAACGATAAAACAAAGACGCTAGTGTTTGGCGGACTCAACTTGTGTGTGTTTGTAGTTTAATGTCAGACGAACAAAATGACGTATGTGTCAAATGAATACGCTGCAAACTTTTCACTGGCGCCATCTCTTAGGTAAAGCGGAAACTACTTGACGTACGAAATCGAAGATACACCTGGTACCTTTGAATGTGTAACCGTGATTCATATACAAAATCTAAAATGTTGCAGTTGTGCGGTCAATTCCTTTGGAATCCAATTGCATCTGTTAAATAACCTTCTCAGGGTCGCTCTGGATTCGAAACATGATATTTTTGATAACCACCTATACCTAAAGAAGTGCCCCAAAGCTACACCGTAGTGGTGACACAAATGAATTTGTAGAGAAACTACCCACAATTGCTGCAGCGCTTTTCAACAGCCTGGGCAATGTGAACAATTCCTCCACTACGTCTAACTATAAGAGAGACGGAGAATGATCATCAAAATTAGTTTATTCAATAAAGGATTAAATATACAAGAACGTCATTATCTCTCTTGATTACTTCTGAATCTTGTACCCGACAAGTACTACTTACGTACCTTGTACATACAATTATCTGGTACGCTTGAACTTTACCCGCTCTGATTACATTTAAAGACAATGTATATTAAATTCACAATTGTTATTTATCTTTTTTAAATCAAGTGTCATTGATTTAATATTACACTTATAATTAAACAAAATATAAAAAAGTTGTCAATTCGCTTTTGCAGCTACAAAAGTATAGCCATCTAGCGAGCACCTCGTAAATCTCTTAATATAACATGTGGGGTATAACAAGGTCATTACAGCCATTGTCTTCTGGAGCATGTGATAGAGCAAACTTAGTACGCGTTTACTTAATAAAAGGAAAAATATCCGTGAATGCATTAAATGCCAATGTTTTGAGAATATGTGTATATATTTTTTCGCTGCTGCTGTACAAACATAAGGGTGAATTGAATTGAATTTTATTTATGGCTTTTAGGCATCTAAGGTTCAAGCTGGGATAGGGGAGGAGAAAGGATTCGGGAAGGTGTCGGCCAGGGTCTATGTTCAAAGTGACGTCTCCGCATATGCCTGGAGTGACTGAGGAAAAACACTTAAAAAATCTCACTCAGGATAGTCGGCCGCTGGGATCGAAACCACGACCTCTCGAATTCTACATCAGCGCTTGTCTGGTGGAACTTCCCTCACTTCAGAAATTCCAATGTGGTTTTCGGGTATCGGGATATAGAGTCCCAGACCCAAATTTCAAATATCTGGCTCCGAGTTTTGGATATGGGGTCATTCAAATATTAGGTCAGCACAATTTTAGTCATTTTAGATCTCCTCCTTCGTAAGTAAGATTAAGCATATTTCCTATACCTAATGCATAGATGCCCAGCAAAAATAGACAAAACTTGAACTACTTTCCTAATGGATGCTAGCGTAATATTTGAACAACCCGTATCTGCATCCGGATCCGCGTTTCGAATATGCTGTTCAGGATCGGAGTTTCGAATATCCGCATCCTGATCCAAGTTTCGAACAAGCGGATTTTGATAAGAATTTCGGATATTTGTATGCGCATGCGGATCCGAGTTTCGGATACCCGAACCTGCCCATCCCGAATGTCTAGTAGATTACGTGCAACACAGATTGCCACCAGTGTTACTTACATTGAGATCTGGCAAGTAAATTGAGATCGCTTAATTCAAATATGAAGTCAAATTCTCGCAATTTTTTTCATTAACACCTATAGTCTCCGTCACAAATGTTCGGACAAAATTAAGAATCCTCACACTTTTTCTGAGACTGGAAATAAAAAATTACGTACAAGTCTAAGCATTTTTAGTAAGAAGTAGGCTGATAAAGAGAAGCTTAAAAGACCTGTTTTCAGTATATAATTACATTATATGTAGACTTAACCACTTAACGTAAAAGCTCGAACATATTCGGTATTTAATTTTTAAAAAAAATTTAAAACCTCGAGAATACTCAGGCACTTTGTAAATTTACTGTAAATAAATTTAAGCCTCGAATTCACATGTTCCCTACAGTTGGCTATATAGAGAGCCACAAGAAAGCACACAACTCTACTTTTCAGAGATAATTATGTGGGAATGTAATACCACGTTGAACTGTTTTATGGTGCGATATATATAACATACTTTTACCCTTGTTTTAGTAATGTTCTTGCTCTTTTTCCCTACTTCAAAGACTTTCATTTGAATAATATTAGCTGCAGTATGACAGAGAAAGTTCTTGAACATATTTTTTTTAATAATTTGCCGTTAAATAAGTACCGGTATCTCCTAAAAGATTTTAAATGCTGCGTTCTCATGGTAACGAATATACTCGTTAGAGAGGGAAGGGACTTCCTTATATTTTAAATTGGCCTTTTGTATTTATTTTTTTTCCTATTCGGAACAATTCGTTAACATTACATATAATATATTTCAGTGTGTATTCTTACCTTTTGATAGTGAAGGAATATACTTGGGGTTTGAATATGGGTAGGCTTTCTCCCACCCATCCCTTAATTGACATTTTTATTGCATAAAGTTGAAAATTATAGTTGTCAGTAACATGTTTTTCTAATGACGATTAAATTTCAGTAAAAAAAAATCGAAAATTTTGGAACGACTTTCGTAAAACAACGTAAGTAATTTCAGTAATCTGCTGGTTTTTGATTGTAGACAAGAAAGAAAAGAAGAATTGTTAAGTAATGGGAATTAAGATTCTTCCAGCTTCTCCATCCTTTCTTTTTCTTCGGTAATGAAAACTTAGAGAGTTTGTTGATCTTGAAAAAAATATCCACCTTTTGGTACATTTTCTGTCGTTTCCTTTCTTCGTAGGGGAAAAATATGTAGCGACCCCCGATCGGTTTGTCGAAACGTATCTTACCCTCTCCCCTTTTGTATGTGTGTCTTCTTTTTCTTTTTGTTCGTGCTTTGTCACTTATTTATTTTTTATTCTCTAGCAGACTTCGACTTACTTCAAAGTGTTTCATTTGTCCAGATGTCAAATGAGACGAACCATTTCGGTTATCTCTTTCATTGTTGTATTGGCGGGATTTTATTCTTATTGTAATACTTAACTATTCTTTGCATATTTTATTGTATTATTTTCTTCAACATATTTTCTTTCGTTTTACATTTTCAAAAATTAAATTTAAAGATCTGATTTTTCATTTATTTCTATGAGAAATTAGGTGGTTAAGCCACACCCTCTTCCACTTCTTGTTTCTGATTCGATCCTCGTCTCTAATTGGCTGTGGCCGAGAGAGAGAGAGTTCGGTTATGTCCGTCGACTTGAAAATGCTGCACTGAAAACGACTGGCCTTGCAAATTGCCCATATGAAGTAAATAATAATGCAGCCCAGTATCTAAAGTTATTTAAAAATAAAAAAGAAGCCTCGTCTGATGAAACATATCAATATTTCGTAGCCGGCTTCTACAACCTTCAGCAAGGTGAAAGCTGAATTAATTTTTGTTGTTTGGCCTCTTCATTGTCCATGTTGGTTGAAATTGGAAGTGGACAACGTGAAACATATGGTGGTTTATCAGTGTGAGAGGTGATTTTGTGTTTGTTTGTTGTGTGCAGTGGTTCATTTCTTTCGTTTTTTAAAATAAATATAAATATAATCATCTGAGACTCTGAGCCCCTTTCCTCCAGTGTGTGTATGAAAGTGATTAGTGTACCTTTAGTATATCAGTGGATTTTTTTTAAACATGAGTGGTGTGTATATTTTCTCTTAATTGGCAGGCATCAGGCAGGGGGCAGTTTAGAATCTGATAAGTATAGTTAATGCCTAAAATTTCTCATTCTCTCTTTGAAACCCAAGTCTGGTTCACATATGGTTAGATAGAGAAATTACAGCACTTTTATATTGGTTTGAAAGCATTGAATACTTTTCCTTGATGCTACTTTTCAAATGTACGTTACTTCCCACTCAGCATTTTGTTTGTTCATTTCGAAAATTGATGTGTTTTAATTTCACGAAATCTCTACAGTATGTCCGATTTGTTAAACGTAAGATTAAACGATTCGAAATGTTTTATTTCGATAACAAGTCAAGTTAAAAAAATCCTTCGTTGCGTTCGCGAAACGAAAGGCTCATAGAAATTCGTTCTGTGAATTTAATCCTAACCCTACTATAGCATTTCTTGATTGTATTATCAAATTGGAGGTTAGGTTGTGTTAAGTTCAAGAATGGAAAATACATACAAAGTATTTGACAACGAATTTGAAGTATCAAAGTTAAATTTCTGCCCAGTAGTTATATTTGTAAATATTCCTTTTCGTAGAAAAAATGTTATGCTTCGGTGATTGTAGAAATTTTGTTTAACTGGGCTAAGGTGTAGAATGTCTAACCATATTTGAAAATTGAAAGTAACTTAATCTTTTGGAAAATATGTGCGTGAAATCTCGTCTCTGTTCATAGGCAGAGCGTGTCTGTAACTAATTAATTTACTATGTGATATCCGCAATTAACAGCATCTTTATAAACACGCTTTGATGTGCTGAAGATACACTTTAGAACTTTCTTTCTTCGAAATTCAGCAATCAATCGTTTTGCATTACGTATGTTTTTAATTCTTAGCAAGAATAAATTATATTCCTTGCGTTAAGGGTTTTATTTAGAAATAAGTAGTTTACCACTAGTGTAGTATTGTTGTAAAGGTCCCAACCTTTCACTATTTCAGTCCTCGAAATGTTATTTCATTCGTATATGAGAAAGTACTTCAGATGAGGTAAAGTTTTGATATTTTGATTCGATGCTTCAGCGAACATTAGATAATAGCCAAATCAGTTGAGTTTATCTAAATATCGTGATTAATGTTAACTAGTGCGCGACTGCGTTGAACCGTGTACATTTTAGGAGCCTAGTTGCGTTAGGTCACTAAAAGAGCGTTTTATGTTTTGCTTTCCTGCGTGATGTTCCCTCCTGTCTCTCGCCCCTTTTGGGGGCCTTTTTCGTATTCTAGCCTTCTGCATTTTGCCAACTTTCTGCGTTTTTGGCACTTCTTTTCGGGCTTCTTCCGTGCATACTTCGTGGTTCTAGACTAGTGCGTGCTTTGCCGATGAAACTGCCATCGATGTAACTACTGTCGATGAAAGTGCTGTCGATGAAAATGCTGTTAATGAAAAAACTGTTGATGCAAGTGCAGTCGATGAAACTACTTTCGATGAAACCGCTGTGGATGAAAAAGCTGTGGATTAGAGAGATGTTGATGAAAAAGCTGTCGATGAAAATTCTGTCAATGAAAGTGCTATCGATGAAACTGCTATCGCTAAAAAAGATGTCGATGAAAGCGCTGTCGATTAGGAATGTCGATGAAACTGCTGTCGACGTAACAACTGTCGATGAAAGTGCTGTCAATGAAACTACCGTCGATGAAACTGCTGTAAAATGAATAAGCTGTCGATGGGAATTCTGTCGACGAAAGTGCTGTTGGTGAAAAAGCTGTCGCTGAGAGATCTGTCGATGGAACTGCTGTCGATGAAAAGGTTCTTGATGAAAGTGCTATGAATGAAAAAGCTGTCGATGAAAATTCTTTCGATGAAGGTGCTGTCGATGAAAATTCTGTCTATAAAAAGATGAAGCTACTGTCGGTTAAACTGTTGTGTATGAAACTACTGTCGATGAAAGTGCTGACGATGAAAAACTTTCGAAGAAAGCGCTGTCGATTCGTGCTGTCTAAGAAAAAGTTGTCGGTGAAAGTGCTGTCGATGAGACTGCTGTCTATGAAAGTGCTGTCGATGAGACTGCTGTCGATAAAAGAGCTGTCGATGAAATTACTTTTGGTATGGGTAGGTGCGGTTTTGTAGCTTTAAACTTTCGTTTCTTTCTTTCGATAGTGTGGATTACTGTTGTGACCGAAACGTTAAAATAGGAGGCTATTTACCTATGAAATATACTATTTGCACCACGTTGTACCTTCAAACTCTTAGGTATCACGTACCTGTTAAATTAATGGTGACAGAACGCCCGCTTTATACATTTAAATAGTGGGTACTATATTTAGAGTGTAGATTGTTAGATGATGTCGTACGAATATTTGCTGGGACAATGAATAACTACAATCTTATATAAACCGCTTGAACAATAATGCAGGAGTACATGAGTTCACACTTGAGTGTCGAGCCAAACCAAGATTAATGTCTTAGAGGTTAAAGAAGAGACCAAACGGACGTATATAATAAGCTTACTTCAAGACATGGATTTTTATATGCAGAGTCGGCACAACCAACTGCTTAACGACTTTCTAATTAAGAGTCAGGTATTACGTCTGAAATGAATTACAGATAATGAACAGTGACTTAAGAAAAGATTGAAAGAACTAGGAAGAGCATTTCTTTCTAGAGCCTAAAAGAGGAAAAAAAAGGTATAACAACAAATAAAAGAACTTTCGAAAGCGTTAAGTCAAGAGGAGAACAGAATGTGAAAACAGTTTTTTCCCACAAAATTTCTTCCCTAGTTATAACAACAAACTGAACAAAGGAGTCCAGACCTTCTGCAAAAGAATCAAGAGGGAATCTAACAGAGAAAACTGGTGGGTGAAGATGCTACAAGATCCCGTGTAAGACATCAACAAAATTTGAAACATTTAATAGAAGTAGCTTTCACCCAAATCGATTGACTGAGATACAAGATTTCATCCAAAAGAAATCTAATACACGGACACTAAATTAAAAACATACCAAAATACATGAGTAAAAGTAAATCAATAAACATGAAAACTGCTCTTATGAGGACTGAAATCTGAACAAAACCACGAGATAAAAAGCTTTGGAAGAAAAGAGCAAATGAAAACCACTATGTTAATCAATTGAAGAATGGTGTTCAGAGGAATTTTACACCATCAAGGAAATCAGAAAGAATAAAACCTAAAGTCTCACGACCCAGGAAAGGTGCAACTTGACGATGACTAATATATCAGAGGTGAAGCAACAGTATTGTGAGATAGGCGGGAGAGAGAACTCGAATAAAGAAATAAACACTAAATCCAAATAGAGGTGGTATCGAGACGAGACGAGACTGGCATCAGTCTCATTCTCGTCTCGAATTTTTTAAGACAGTCTTGTCTTCTTGGTCTCGTCTCGATCTAAAAATTCCGGTCTTGGTCTCGATTGTAAACCTCAGTCTCGTCTCGGCCTCGAGTCTCGGTATTGTCTCGAGAGTCTTGAAAGGCGATAGACCTTAAATGTTGCCGTCCCTTGACTTATTTGAAATGGGTATGAAGGCTTTCGGATCTCAGTACAAGTACAAGAATATTAATATAACATTAAAGGCCGCTCTAGACGATACAACTTCTCGTACGATCCCTTGTATGCAATCTCATCGGTTACACTCTTTGATCGTGTAAAGCGCGGATCGTACGATTTTTCATGCTGTCTCCGATGTGTTCTCTAAATAGAAACGGTCCTATTTTTCAGCGAATTTTTCGTATAATCTATGACAGCGCCCCTACTGGCAATAGGGTAGACCGGGGCTATTTGAGTATAGTAAGAGAAAAGTCAAAATTTCCCAAAACCGTCGTACTTCAGAGTTTAAATAATTATGCCATAATCTACGTACATTATTATATTACAACATATTAAAGAATAAAGAACCTGTTAAATCATGGAAATTCTGAAAACGAATTTAAAATAAAAATGGCAGAATTGGAAACTAGTATTAATCACGGGGCTATTTGGGTTGCTCAGGGGGCTATTTGGGTCTTTCGCTGTATCAGCATTGTTTAAACCACATTAGTGCTCATGTATATTCTTAAATTATATCCTTTTCTTTATAATTTGTGAAAAACATAACATAAATAAACATTTTCTCTCAACCCTGTTTGTTTGAAAAATCTCGAACCTGCGAACAAACAGCTCTTCATTAACGTAACCACTATCTAATAAGGAAACATGACAAGCCGGTGGTAGATTGTTGACGAATTCTTCTCTCATACGCTGACCTTTACAAATAACAAATGGTGGGATGTATTGTCCAACTGCGCTTCACTAGACTATCACAATGACATTCTCATCGCTTTCGACGCTAGTGAGATCAACCACCTCTTTTTCCCCTTCTTGGCAATGACCTTGCTTGGGTTGTTGTTATGTTGTTATGAAACAGATGAAACTCTGTTTCATCCACGTTGTACATCCTATATACGCTGTGGTTTTGTGTTGACACTAATCGTCGAAGTAGCAGATTTCAACAGTTGAAAAAAATCACTCACTGCTTATTTATTAATGTCATCAGCACAAGCTCTTGAAAGTCCCTCAGGCTTTCGGAATGATAAGTTCGGATGTCTTTTCACGAAACTTGAAAACCAATCTTCACCAGCTAATCCTTTGTTTCTCCAAGGATGCGTAATTGGATTTATTATTACATATCGATGAACAGCTTTACGAATCGTTTCAGGGGTACAGGCTAGTCATTTCCCCGCGAGAGTCATAATTCGCAACACAAACTCTTCTTCCTGTTCTTCCTTCAGTACTGTAGTGTGTCCTATGGCTTTCGGTTTTGCACTTTGAACTATTTCATCATTATCAGCCAAGGTTAGTCTCAACCTTTCGACCTGCACTTTCCTTCGCAAAGTTTCGAATTTACATTGCAGAGCTGTGAAGCTCCATGTAAACTCAAATCACCTTTTGTTACACTTTGTATGGCCTTATCCATATCTTCATTATTTCACTCGTTGTATTTATGTTTTGATTTGTATGTCCGTACCATCTAAAAGGAAAATATTTTTTTTTGTTTTACATACATGCATCTTGTAGGCTAAACCATAAATTCAAAAGTTAATTTCATAAATTAAATAAATTCACATAAGTTTACACCTGACTCAAATAGCCCCCATTGACTCAAATAGCCCCATTTTTACGACTTAAATAACCCCGTTGTTCACTTGCTTACGTAGGAACGTACTACTTTCATGTGAAACAGAGGAGAGCAACAAAAACGGCTTTTTATAGCATGCAGACGTTCTGTTTTACGCGTACGGTAATAATTTTACAAATATATGCATTTACTCAGGTTCAGCACCTTATATCATACAGCCGCTATTTTATATCGGAGCAAAATATGAAGTATTGCAACTCCCCTTTCTCAGAGTAGTCGCAAATTCACAGCAACTGATAAGAAAGCAGCATATCAACCACATACACACCCTTCCCTTTGCCAATGAACTCACAACTGAAGGCAGGTTCAGCACTGGTGCGCATATTAAATGCGCAGTGACATTTTTTCTTACGTTTGACCCAAATAGACCTTGATTCAAATAGCCCCGGTCTGCCCTATAGTGTGCTTTCCTATTCGGCTGTTTGGTTATGGATTACGAGACAAAGAAAACATAATAATGTTATTACTTGATGCAGAAATTAACATACATAATGGCATAATAAACTATTACCGGTATAAAGATATAAAACAAAATTTTTAAGGGAAGTGTAAAAATGTCGGTGATACTGCAGTTCAGCTACTTCTGCCATAGAGAATTGGAAATACATCAAAAACTACGGTTTGCACTTCTATAACCATAAAAGGTACTAAATACGTAAAAAGTATGTTTAAAAATATAATGACAAAGTTCTGATGTGATCTAATAGCTACTGCTTCTCCTATATATTGGGCAAGGTGATTTTCGTTGTTTTTCTTGTGCATAGAGTACCGAATCTACTGCAGGCATGATATGTATGAAAGGAAATAATGTAGAGGTTACCGGTATCTTTGCAACCATATCCCCCCCCCCAATTATTTTGATAAACATATACGCTCTGTGACTCCGAAATAATGAAATACATTGAACAGTAATTACAGAAGTAGACATAATGTAAGTAAAGTGTCGACGTCAAGCCAGAGCTGTGCAAGTCAATACGTAAACTAGGTAATTAAACGAACGAACTAATCTTTATTCAAGGGTTAAGACAGCTGACCCTCCCTATTCACACCTATATACCTTATGTGAAATGAACCTATAAATCACATACACTCTACATTACTCCTCGTTTTTGTATTTTGCATATATTTCATGCTTATAGGAACGTAAAACGTAGCATTTTGAGGCGTTTCCAATGCTCTGTGGTAGAAGTAGTTATACCGCAGTATTACTAATTGCCCCCATATGTATAAATAGGAATTGATATATCGCGATTTATATACTTTTAAAGTGCTGTGTAATGTCACATATCTTGTTAACTCAGGAATATTGTAAAAACAACACATATGACTCCGAACTTATCATCCAAGACGGCCAAATTTTCAACGTTATTTGTGTGTCCGCATTGAAATATCTTTATTGAAGTACAGAAGTAAAGCTACGACACTTTCGTTACCACTGAAACCTAGTAGAAGTTAGATTCTCTTGGTAGAATGTGGCATTAAGACAAACTGAATTTCTGTTGCGTCAAGATTCATTGTTATCAATATTTTAATTCTTTTCTATTTTTAAATGGGCTACTTTCACAAATATTTGTAGCATATTTACCCTAAAAGCCTGAGATATCACAACTATAAACTCCAGCAGTTTCATCATTATCCCCTTGTATCCAAAATTGTACCGTGTAAAACACTATACAATATTGTATAATTTATCGTACGAAAAATCTCGTACTATGGATTGTATATATTCTATCATACGAGAAATTGTATCGTCTAAAGCGACCTTAGAATATTAATATAACATTAACATAGTTTGTTACATATAATTTGGGGTTTAGATTAGAAATAATATTCTGAAATAGAGAGAAAAATAGTACAACTTTGAAGTAATATATAGTTCTAGTTAGGATATATAGAATACCAATAAGTGAGACACATAAAAATATTTATATTATGGGAGGGTTTTATGTTATACCATAAATTGCAAAATTGGTATACGTATCATTTAAATTTTGCTATTTCTAAATTATATTTAAATTGACTGAATAACTGTTACTTTAAAAATAAAAATTTACGTTTTAGTCGATTTTTTTTTAGCAGATTTATAGAAATGAATGAACGTACAATGTTAAAGATTTTTCCGAAACATTCCTGGGAAAAGCTAGGCAACTATAGCTACCTGAGAATTTTCAAGAATTTGGCTAATTTTATTCGTCACAGTTCTCGGGAATGTTGAGAAAAAAAATCTAAAGGAGATTTGACATGAGTTATTTAGTTAAAAATCTAGCGTCGTACTGACAACTCTAAATTTCCAGTTAAAAGCAGTATAGAATGTTAGAATTATGTTGGCTGAATCCCGAAGATATCAACAAAGTTGATCCCACGATTTATGCTACATTTTAATCATTTATGTAATTGTTATTTGGGTTCGGAATTCCCATTCACTCAAAATTTTCCCATTTCTACCAAAATAAGAACTGACAAAATGGCGGCGGCAAACTCTTGATCAACATTGTATGCACAGCTACGATAAGATAATTTTCTCATTCTGCGCAGGTGCAGAACTGAAAACGAAAAGTATTCAGATAATCATACGAAAAGTCTCTGAGTTTTCCTCCATTATAGTGAAGGAAATACTAAAATTCTTAGAAACCCCCTGAAAAATCCTAGCAACGTTAACAAATTTTTAACAGAATACAGTACGTGACAAAAAGTTTACTTATTTTGAACTTTTGTGCAAGGAAATAATCAAATACAAAGAAATTGAAAATTGTATTCACGGAACTCAGGAGCTACACGAATCAATTCGTTTACAATACTACTCTTGAGTGGTTAAAAGATCAAATTCATAAGTATGGATTACAGCTGCACGTCCATACATTAAAGCAAAAAGAAACGAGTGGTGTTCCCGATAGGCGCTACTTTCAAATAGCATATTACGAATCTTATAAACTGAAATAAGCACATTGGTATTTCAAATAAGCCGTGTTATCAGATTAAAATGCCATTCCAATGATTCTAGCAAAGCATATATTAATAGGTAAAAAATTTGCTGTGTCTAAGGCATTACTATGTATGTACAATCTTATATCCCTTCTACGTCTGTCTGTCGACAACTTTCAAATCAGGAACTACCAGGGTTAAGAAGATAGTTGAGGTGCCGTTGAGGTGTCCCGCCACTGAGCTCCGACTTACTTGTTTCCATATACAGTAGGCGCTCTTTTATCCGGCATTCTGTAAACCGGCACACTGTATTATCCTGCATCGGTCGAGCCACTTGCATTCGGCTGTTTCCGGTTGTGCTCGAACTCTCACTGACCTGGTCCGCAACGTGTGCCACTTGGCTGTAAATGCCATTTTCTTTGTCATCTGCTGTTCATCTGTGTCGCACGTTTTATACAGTGATGTTTATGACCCTTGTAACCAGTGTTGGGCACGTTACTTTTAAAATGTAACGCGTTACAAGTTACTTTACCCACTGCCAAAAAGTAACGCGTTACCAGTTACTTTACTCGCTTTCAAAAGTAACTAATTACTTTGGCACTGGTTCTTGCATCTTCTGTATTGGTACTGTGAAAAGAAAACTGGTGGAAATACCAATTTTTTTTACCCTGATTATATACACACCCAATACATGCATACCTACAAATACATTAAACCTTAGATTTTGAAAAATCTAGAAAAATTCTTTACAAGGAATTGTTTGCTTCTTTGCAAACAACAGATGAAAACGTAACTCAAAAGTAATGTCGTTACTTGGGGAAAAAGTAACTCTTTACCAGTCACAGTTACTTTCAAAATATTGTAATTCGTTACTGAAAAAGTAACGCGTTACTTGCGTTATTTTACTCCCGAAGTCTGCTTGTAACCATGCTTCTGTTCTCTTAGTGTTTGTCGTGATTGTCAGTGTTCACTTAAGTTTAGCGTTTCATGCTTTGTGGCCGTTAGGATTATAGACGTTCGATTATCCGGCAAAATTGGTTATCCAACATGGCCGCGATCCCGACAGTGCCGTATAAAAGATCGTTTACTGTATATTGTCTCCATGTTTTGTAAGGTTAGTATTGCAAAAATCTTTCCATTTTTTAAAAATATAATAAATAAATGATGTAAGAGAAGACCCATATTAGAGTTCAGACAGTTTGGCTTCTTGACGTATGCTTTACAGTCTTTACAGCATCAGTATAGGAGAGGCTGATATAAATAGGAGAGTGTCAACGGAAGTAAAAGACCGATAAGGGAGAAAGTATGGGGATGAAAATTCACAGAAGAAGATAAATGTCTATATTCATCCGTCCCCGAATCAATCTCCAACACTTTATATTATTGTTGAAAAACAACAGAAAATAGTTTGGCACTGATAACTTAACTACTTATATGACTTATAGTCATATTTTTAAACTACAATATAACATGTTAAATAAAATTAATCAGAATGAAACTAATTGTCCCAAGACTTCTTCTAGTATGGAACAACAACAAAAGCATTAAATTAATATTATCGACATTCGTGAAAATAAAGCTTATAGTCTCGAGATGCAAGTCTCGGTCTCGTCTCTAGTCTCGAGGGATAAGTCTCGGTCTTGGGTTCGTCTCGAGTAAGTCTCGATGCATAGTAGCTCAGTCTCGTCTCGATTCCTGGACCTTAGTCTCGGTCTCGGTACCATGCCTAAATCCAAATCAAGGGACCAAATCAAGATCAAGATCCAAAATAAATATGTACTGGAAATTGTTAAACTCACGGAGAAATCCATAGATGGACTCATTGAAACCCACTAGGTGAAAGTGAGCATATAATGTACACATCCATCTAAAAACAGATAAAAGCGGTATTTTATATAGTCTTCTATAGAGTAATTTAACAGTTAGTGCGAGACGTATACATAATGTGGACATAGTGCACACACATCCATTCACAAAACAGTGAAGGACTTAAGCTTCTTAATAGTAAGTAAAGACGACAAACTAACAGCCACACAGGTAAAAAAAAAACTTGTATATACGTAGAAACGAGATATTTTAATCCACTACACGATAAAAACTTCGTTAAACTTTGTATTGTTCCTGTTTAGTAACTAATGACTTCGGCCTGTCACGATTTCATTAGCTGTTAAATTTCTAAATTCCACAAACAACCATACTCCAACCAGGATTAGAACCCAGAACCTTGGAGATGTTAGAATGGCGCAAAAAACACAGGACTAAAGCGGTGGGCACAACTCCCACAGAGTCATACAGAGAACACATCGTATATGAGGGTACTACCTTAAAAGAACAGAGAATCTATGACTGTTGTAAATGGAAGGCACGGGCTCCATGCCTCACCGCACACTGTGCAATATTGAAAAACCTTCAGAACAATTATGAGAGTATATTTGTGCATTTCATGCGTGTATTTGGGGCATTAAAGAGTGCTTACATTAAATTTTAGATACCTAGCGAAATTGGTGTCCGCCATATTAAAAATATACATGAGAACGAAAGCGGAAAATTTGGCACCCATCTTTTTCTGATTATTCACATCAAATACCTGAAGAATGTGCAAAAAATTAAACTTGGCAAACAATTCGCGCGGAATGAGAAATTCCACCGCTAAAGTTAAAATATTTAACGTAAAACCTTTTTTTTTCTACAGTTTTTAAACAAACGTAACGTCTTCCTCTTATAACGCCATTGAAAGTGAAAAGGAAAAAGAAAGAATTGAAACGATGGCTACTTTGATTTTAATTAAGAGCGCTTTATCAGCTCCTGACGGAAGTGTGTGGTGTCCGGGGTAATCGCTGGGTCATGTTTGTTTCTGCCTGTGACGGGAAACGGATATTGAAGACTCTTCTGCTATTTGTTCCTTGACAAAACAAAGTCTGCCTGTGACATGTCACGCGACTTCACAACGAACCAGCCCTTTTCTGATCGCTTTTCTCTTTGATCATGCCCACTGTCATTAATAACACAGAAGGACACGAATATTTGTTTGCGTATATTTGACCTCAATATCTGTTAATTTTATTTACTCTTTCTTCAAGGATATACGAAGCAGAGCAGAAGACGAAAATGTCTGCCAGTGAACAAATTGAACAAAATTTCAACTGAAACAGTACTTAATACTGTAATAGTATAGATCTCAGGGCTGTTCCACACTGGACATGTCGTCGGTGAATTGAGGTTAGGTCAATTTGAGTGATAGAGTTAAGTGTGTGAACAAATTTGAGTTCCTGTTCATTAAAGTCAAATGTTGGTTTATGGTGTAACGTCACTAGATTACCAGACCACCTCTGGACATAACAAGTACACTGTACATATTTTCCTTGTCTAGTGGCTAAGACCACAGATTACAAATTACATCTAAGGAAAACTGCGGTCGCTTAGTAGTAGAGCGCTCACCTCTGAACCTTCAGGTCTCTGGTTCGTTTCCTACTCTTGTCATGTGGGCTTTGTGATGAACAAATACCTTGTGGGTGGGTTTTCTCGGGTGTTCTCCAGTTTTGTACCACTTCCTTCATTCCACCAATTTTCCCATCATCACCCATTCTGCCTGAGCCAAAGCTATCTAAAGGCCTTAAATAAAATTCAGATCACTGAGGTCACGAAGGTTCGAATTCTGCTCACACTTCTAGTCATAAACATGGCTTTCCCAGTGGTTTCCTCACTATTACCAGATGAATGATGGTCCTGATTTCTACCAACTCTATACGTTTGGCAGAAACTTGTGACGTCATCTGTCAGGATCGACACTGGAATAAGATGTTGAGCGAAACGTCAAGAAGTATAAAATAAATAAACGTACTGGTAAATAAATTGCCTCCTTCCCCACTGTTGTGTACAGTAGGGTACAGAAATGGGCACCACTACATAACTTCTCAGGCTGAAGTGTAAATTAAGTTGAGTTAGTTGCAGGAGTTTCCTTACAATGTCTGATGACTTAATAAATTCTAATATTTCTTACTAAAGTAGTAAGTTACATTTATTGTTAAGATATACAAAGTAATAAGAAACGAGGCACCAATTTTTTTTGCATATTTTCACTACTGTGTTATTTTATAATTATTCCATGAATGAAATAAAGAAAACTGGTTAAATACGTAATTATTACTACAAATAGATGATACATGATTACCGCTACTCTCTTAACACCTTCCTGGTGGACAAAGTTTAAAACAGTAGTGAAATGGCGCTGATAAACGGATATAATATACAGAATTTATTGTTTTCATAGTTGTTACTTAAGTTCGTATCGCAGTGGAATATTATAAGGAATTTTCTTGGCCGTTTGTATGAAATCTATGAAATAAAATTAACGTGTGGAATGAAGTACAAAACAAGATAGAAATACAATTCTCAAGTCCTATATTATTCAAAAGGACGTACATTTGCCAAACAATTTTAGGTTACAAAACTTGAGATTTGCCACTGTAGTTGGGCAAAAAAGTGCAATAATAACTTTTTTCTCTATGCTATGCAGGAAAAGTGCTGAATAACATATCAAAAGTTTTCACAGTATGCAACCTGGGAACTGCCCACCATTTAAAAAATGTCTCTAGAAACTTTTTTTTTTCTTGCATTTATCTCATAAACGGTGGCACGTACAGAAATTTTACAGGAGTACAAAATGAAAGATCGTAAGTTTTCTTTCTGAGTCAATATCACAATTTTTACATAGAATGAATGATTAGAAAGTTACCACCGCTTTCAAAAATTGTAAGTTTCAACCCTTAACAGAAAAAAAATTGAAAACAGATTTATTTTTTTAAATTTCAGGGTGAGCAAAAATTCTGGAAACACTATGGTAAGTAGAAAATGGCTGAATTGAGTGACACCAAATGTTGAATTCTTTATGTTGACCCTCTCTTGAAGGCTAACTCGTTTTGAGAATTTCAAATATGAAGTCAGTTTCTACCTACATTTGTTTTTTAGGACAGTGATACCCAACCTTGTTTTGCCCATGGCTCACATTAAAATTTAGCACGATCTTCGCGGGCCATTGCATCCTTTAACATAAATGGCATAGAAATTGTAGGCGTCGTTTAATAGCAGCTTTCAAACGCTAATATCGCAAACGTAAGCAAATCCTTCACACATACAGACAAGTAATGTTTGTAAAAATAACAAGAGGCCAAAATCAAAGAAATAAATTTTTGGAATACAATTTAAAACTGCGATATGTGGCGAGCCGAAAGGCAAAAGCTGTGCGCCGGATCTAGCCCGGGGGCCGTAGGTTGGACATCACTGTTTTAGGAGATAGGGGCTATTTGATCTGGGATTTGGTAAAAAGTAATGGATTGTCATTCCGTCATTGCGGATGATTCAGCATGACGCTAACTCTTCATGAACGGATCGAGATTGTGCTAATGAGTAGTGATCGAAGTACCAGGGTGATTGCAGATGAGTTCAATGTGCGTCTTCTCGCAGAAAGCAGACAGAGACACGGGGGACGTAGTGCACAACCAAGGGCCGCATCCGACAAGAATACGGCAAGGGCACTTGTGACAACCATTATGAAGTGCCCTGTAAATAGAACCAGGTGGCGGGAGGAAGGTCATGCTGTGTTCTGGGATATGCGGCACAGAAATTGTGAGGCCAGTTTTCATCCATGAAAAGTTGACTGGTGAACACTATGAAGGGAGAACATGTTCCCTTCACTGCTGAATCTTGAAGTGGATGCTGGATCGGTCAGCACATACCCTTTGTTTATCTGATCTCACGTTCGCGATTTCTATTTCTTGAGTCATCTAAAACAGTGAATCACGAAGAAAAATCAACGACCTACACCATCCTAACAACGGACCCAGAAAAGACGAGCCACCGTTAAACCGATGTGTTACGTAGGGTCCATGAGGATTCGAAAAAATGACTGTGTGTGCTCAAAATGACCACCATGTTGATCACATAACGTAGGGGGCCAAATCTCATTGTTGGGTTTCACTATCTCCTACAGAAATATATTTAACATTAGGATCCTGAAAAGTAGCCTCTTCCTGTAAAATATTTGATATTACCTTCTGGAAATTTGGCTATCTGGTATTCGTAGTTTACAGTAATTATAAATGAATCGAGAACAACTGTCATTATTGTGAGTCTAATTTAGATTCTAAACGCATCCTTCTGTGCTCTTGTATCTGTGATTAGATTCTAAACGCACCCACACTGATCTGACATGCAGCCCACTTTCCTGTAGTCGACCGTAGGCACATTTAAATTTCTGGGAACAAGCAAACCTAAAACGATGTCAAATGACCCCCTTCCCATTTACAAAATCTCGACCTAAATTCAAGATGGTGGCTTTAAATCAGCGGTATTTGTAGATATCACGCAGCAGTAAGATTGTCATAGATGAACACCTGACGCGCAATTCATGTGACCCATATCCCACACCACAACATGACCTTTCTCCCGCCACCTGCTTTGGTGACATTTGCGATGATGGGTTGGCATCAGATCAAATTGTCCTGTCTTGGTTCTGTTCATAGGGCACTTCACACTGGTTACCACAAGTGCTCTTACCGTGTTCATATCGGATGCGGTCCTTGGTTGTGCACTACGTCCCCTGTCACGCGTACATCCCGTCTCCAGAAATTTCAATATTTTGAGTTGGGTGTGCTCTGTCTGCTTTCTGCGAATGACGCACGGTGAACTCAGTTGCGATCACCCTGGTACTGCGACCACCACTCATCAATATATTGTCGATACACTTATGAAGATTTAGCGCCATCCCGAATGACCTACAATTACAGAATGACAAACGTTTTTCCCCTATATCCTACACAAACAAACGTATTTAGAAACTGAGTATACTTTGAATTTCTGGAAACGAGCGAACCTAAAATGATATGTCATATGATGCCTTTCCATTTCAAATTCTCGACATGAATCCAAGATAGATCGTCCTCCATCAACGATATCTAACATTTGGTCTCACTCAATTCAGCCATTTTCGACTTACTATGGTGTTTCTAAACTTTTCGCTCACCTTGAAATAGAAAAATCTCTGTTTAAATTTATTTTTCTGTTAACGGTTAAAATTTACAACTTTAAAACCGGTGATTGCTTCGTAACTGTTCATTCTAGATAAAAATGGTAATGGTGACTCAAAAAGAAAAACCTACGATCTTTCATTTTGTACACTTACAAAATTTCTGTACGAGTCACCGTTTATGAGATAAATGCACAAAAATCATGTTATTCAGCACGTTTTTCTATATAGAATAGGGGGGGAAATAATTTTTATTGATTTTTTTATTTTAGGAGTATTTTTTCCGTAGATTCCCTGGATACAATTTGATCTTGAGGAATTTATATTTAATGCAAACTGGACTGTAGCGATTACTTGAATTAATATTAACGTCAAACTATATTATTATTTTCAAACTTAATATTTAAGTTGTTTAGAATATTTGAAAATCCAAAGTGTGAGTTAGAATATTGTACTGATCTTTGTATGACAGTCAAGAGGCAAAAGAAAGAAGAGATCTAGCGATGGGTAAGTACCATCCTATGTATCTTTCGCTTGGTTCGTCCTAAAGAAACCAGTAAAAGTTATCAGGATAGCTATTCTTGGAGGTTACTACGAAGTTCCTGGATTACGAGACAAAGAAAAGGTTACTGTTCTTGGTATATAATTATTTACATTACCTTTGTGATGTGTTTGCTTCGTGCGCCGTGTGTTTGGAGTATGTTGGCTTTGTATTCAGTGTTTTTGTGTTGAGGGGGAATAATTTTTGACAGTTGAGTCTACAGAATGAACACAGTAATATTTCGCAAACATACAGTACGTGTAAATTTCAGAATTGTAGCAAATAAAATCCATACCGTGGTTTTTCATGAGGCAATCGCGGATCAGTGTAACTTGCAACAATCACAGTTAGAATCCATTGAATTTTGCAAATTATAAGAAATTTTCTTATATTAAATGCAAAACTTTGGATATAGCGGGATCAGTTAATAGGTCGTGTCAAGGAAAATTAGTGAATGAAGACGGCGGCATACTACAAGAATTAACCGTGCAATTATAAACAAACAATATATATCAGGCAGTGGCCTATACGCTACAACGTGTAATAAGTGAAGAACAGATAAATCAAATATTTCAACAATACGGCGTCATAACAGGTGTGTCTCAACTTTCGTTCTCGCAACCTCACCGGTTCAAAATATATAACGGGAAAAGAATAATAACATTTAGTAAATTACACAGGAAACTCCCGTTGTTCCTTAATACCTTAGGCATAAACATTAAGATATTTGCGAATTTCCATCAGGACATATGTAATGAGTGCTACGAATTAAGAGAAGAAAACCATCTGTGTGTGAATGTAAAGCGCAATCCACTAAATCGAAACGAAACAAGTATCAACATGCACGGCAGTGCATGAGCCAAGTTCTTCACGTCAGAAAACGTCAGCACTGCCAGAAGCATGTTATACAGGAACAAGAGTTTATGGCAAAATCGACGATTTGGGGGCCCCGTAAGAAAAAAGATGTTAAAGATAGGAATATGAGCTTTTGCCGTTAAGGAGATATGGTAAATATGTGCAGATATACAAAATTTCATATTCGTATCTCAAACTATGTTCTAGTTGTGGACCCCTGAAATTGCACATTTTAGGCTAACTGACTGACTCACTCACTCACTGACTGACTGACTGACTGACTCACTCATCATATTGTTTAGGGTGTTTGAAGTAAGCTAGAAACATGAAATTTGGTATGAAGGTAGAGGATGATAAGTAGATAAAGGAAAAATTCCGACATTTTGAAAAGGTCGCCATCTTGGATTCAAAATGGCCGCCAAACCTAAAATTTCAAAGAATACACAGCCTAAACGACTAAAGATAGAACAGTGAAATTTGGTATGAAACTACACCATTGATAGCAAATTAAGAAAACTTTTTAAAAATTTGAAAAAGTCGCCATTTTGGATTCAAAATGGCCGCCAACCCTAAACTTTTAAAGAATACACAGCCTAAACGGCTGCCGATAGGAAAATGAAATTTAGTTTGACAGTACAACATTATTAGTAGATTTTGAAAATATTACAAAATATCTCTAAAGACGCCATCTTGAATCCAAAATGGCGGGCGTCATAAATCGATTTTATAACTGCTTGAGCCAGAGATACGAAATTTGGCATAATGATGTATTATCAAGAGTAGTTTAGGAAAACATAACAACGTTTTAAAAAATTCACCATCTTTGATTCAAAATGGCAGCTGAAATACCATTTTTCACATCGTTCGAGATAGAGAAATGAAATTTGGTATGAAGGTGTACCATTACGTGTAGGTTAGAATAAATTCGGCTCGTCTCCCCTACTAGGGTACAGTTCCCAGCGGAACTTAATTGCGATAAAGGGGTGCGCCCCAGCGAGGCCATCTTGGAATTCTGGGGGCAGCGCCCCAATGAGGCGAAGCGAGTATATGCATTACACAAGTGTAAAAAGCTGCGAAATACGAGCAAAAGCACCAGGGGTGTAAACTGTCCAGTTAACTCCTTCAACCTTAAAAAGTGGTGAAATGGAATATGGATGAGCCTAGTTCCTCGTGCCAACTTCCAATACTCCTGCGTGTCCCACCAAGTTTTACTCGTCACAAACGTTAGCACTGCCAGGAGCATGTTATACAGGCAGAATGTGGAAGTTTCCCCATTCGGACGCAGCGCTCTGGAGTATGAGGGAATATCTGCATCATGTGGCGCAGTGCACTGCAGATTCTGGTTGGGATAAAAAGACGCAGTTCCTCCAAACTCCTCAAGTTCAATGCGCGGCCTGCCGTGGGATTCTAGGCGCAGCGACGTTAGCGAATTGAGGGGAGTATCAACACGTACGGCAGTGCATGCAGCCGAGTTCCGCGTGTCACAAAACGTCAGCATGCTATACAGGAACAAGAGTTTATTGCGAAATCAGCGTTTTTGATGTTCTGTAAGAAAAAAGATGTTAAAAATTGAAATATGAAATTTCGAAGTATGACGGTATATCATCACTAGTAGATTACAAAATATCTGCAAAGACATCATTTTGAATCCAAAATGGCTGACTTCATAATCCATTTTCCAGAACGTTTGAACTAGGGATACGAAATTTGGCATAAAGGTGTATTAACAAAAGCAGTTTAGGAATAATTTACATTTTTGAAAAAG
>JAGDQP010005667.1:0-76646 GCA_022664845.1 Lepisma saccharinum
TTTTGTCTAGGTTTGTCCTCAGCCACACCAGGCGAATGCCGGGATGATACCTTCGCAAGAGGCTTGTCGACTACCTTCCCTCATTGTCATTACAAATACTTCACGAAGATCCCTTCTTATATTGTCCTCCCAACGTCATCTCGATCTTCCCACCGGTCTCTTTCCCTCCGGCTTTCCAACCAAGATGGAATATAATCTTCTTTCCCCCCCATCCGAGATACATTGCATACCTACCCAAGTTGTTGTGATTTCATTATTCTTACAGCATCGGTAGATGAAGTATTTAAACTTGTGTACTTTCCCTATGTTCTCGTTCTTAGTTGTTATGTATCTAACCACACTTTTGTTGATAAAATATAATTTTGGAAGGTTAGATGCATAATTGTACAACAAAGTAAATAAATTGGCTGAAGATATAACTGGAAGATTGTTTGAACGCTATACAATTCCACGCCCCTTGACGGATTAGAATAAAGTAATGGTACATATATTCCTTAGTACCAAGCCACCGTTGCTCAGTGGTAGAGCGTTGGCGTAGGATTCGGGAGGTCACGGGTTCGACTCCAGCGGACGACCATACTGACTGAGGATTTTCAAGGGTTTTCCTCAGTCAGTATGGAATATAAGAAATCGAAAATTGTTAAAGGTTAGAAACTTAAAATTTGGAATGGGTATTCCTTAGGACAAAGAACAATAAATGACAAATGTTACAAGTCGACAAGTCTGCACTGTGACTTCCAGATGCAACGACCTTTAACCTTGGAGAAGTACCTTTGCTTTCCGCCCCTGTGATTCCCTTTCGTGTAAAACATGCTGTTAAGCCCCTAAATGATATTTCAGCCCCTCCCACAATTTCTAGAAGGAAGCAGTCAGACTCAATAATGAGACAATAGTAATCTCACACAAAAGCAAGTTTCATAGTTTTAAAAGAGTATGTTTTATGGTATACTTTCCCGACTACATCTTTGGTAACACTGTTTATGTCCTTGGCAAGACATCTGCTGCAGCGTATAAACAACCACTAGCGACCTCACCCTCGCGTCTATTCCTACTCTGGTCGGCTTATACACACAAAAAAAGTCACTATATTTCCTGTATTCAAACTTTTTCAAGTAGAGAAGAAGACAGCCAAGTTCACGTGTTCACAAAGTACAAGTTTAAAGAGACAGTGGCGGCACGTAGCGGACAAAGCATCAAAAGTGGAGAACAACTGACTGCTGTAGCGCGTAGATTTCCGGAACTTGAAATAATAATAACTGTATAGTGTGTAAGTACAAGGTGGGATCGTGGATACAAATGTGTTGAAAATGCAAAGGAAAAGAGGAACTGAAGAGTTATTGAGGGTTAAGGCCAGGTTTTATTTTCGCGCTCAAACTATCAATAAAGGCATTCTCCCACAGACGGCGTGTTGAGGTGCTGGCCGTAGGGGGTAAAATGTGGATTATGGAATGCAGGAAAGATAGATCAAAATTGGTATTGTGGGACTCGGTGTGCAAGAATGTTAAAAGCACAACTTGTTTCCCCCACATAAAAGGCATCACAGAACTTGCAGATTAGGATGTATAAGACATTAGGGGTGTGGCATGTACCCTTGGGATTGAGGGTGTACCGACCAGTAGCAGTATTCATAGTGATTGTGGGAGAAGTGATGGAAATGGAGCAGACCTTACATCTGGGTCTCTGGCATGTCTGTGCGTCGGTTTGGGGTGGTGGCAAGGAGGGATTCGTACGGACCAAGATGTTTCTAAGATTAGGTGGATGTTGAAAATCTAATCTAGGTTAGGTAGGAAATATTGATCTTGTGTCTGGGTCAGATTGGAGAATGTGGAAATAAGAGTGTAGGATTTGTTTGACTTTGGTTAGTTTAGGATGGAACTGGGTGATTAGAGCCAGTGGGTTGGGCAACGGTGGGTTGGATTTTTGAGTGGGCTGTGTGTGTGAGGATGCACGGCGGATCTGTTTGGTTACAAGGTTAGCCTCGGTTGACTAGAGCCTCCTGGAGGCGTTGGTTGTAAGTTTCAGCAGCAGATGTGGTGGAATTCAGGCATTGTCGTCTGAGGGCAAGGGAGAAAGGAATCGCTTTCTTGGTGTGGTAAGGATGGGAACTTGAGCAGTGTAAAGAATGCATATGGTTGGTGGGTTTTATGTGAACGGAAGTATTGAGGGTGTTGTTTTCTAAAGTGATGTCCATGTCAAGTAATGTATTTACACTACCGGTCGGGTCGGAGAAGACACCAAATGGAGAAGGTTACTAGGAGCAGGTATGGGGCTTCCTGAAGGAATATGAGAGTAAAGAATCAGAGGTGAGGGGGGAAATAATAGTAATAATAAAAAATGAAGATGAAGGGGAAAGGGAGAACTAAGAAACAAAATTGAAAAATAGGATAAAAGTACAACTAGAAACGGAAAGAAGAAGAGAAATGAAGAAGACTGCGCTGCAAAGAGTTACAGGCAGCTGAGGCCGGGTTCATGGTTGGCGGAAAGGATAGAGATGTACGTCTGCTCCCATCTCTGTTTAACTGTGGCAGGTGAGTCAGGGTTCAGGATTTTCCGGATTTTAACTCAAAAGGTTTCGTCAAAGGTGCAGCCGTGATAGGAAGTGTGTTCAGGTATGGGGAGGTGCCGAAGTTGTGATTTGGAGGAGTAGCGACGGTTGTTGATGCGGTTTGTTAGAGGAGTTTGGGTTTCATCAAGGTATAAGGTGTAACACAGGTTACAGAATAGAAGATAAATGTGGCTGGAAGATATGCAACTGCCGGTGTGTCGAAAAGAGTACGTCTTGTGAATTACAGATGTACGAAGAAAAGACTGGGATCTAAAATAGGACAGGTTATGCAGATGTCTATTGCATTTGCCAGGTTTGGGTGGAGCGGGATTGGTCCAGTTCTGGTGAGAATCGTGTTGAGATTCGGAGGTGTGCGGTATCTTACCATATATAAGATGGTAAAAAAGGTAGAAAAAAGGATACTTACCTAGCAGAATACTGAGACAAGCGTAAAGAACTTCACAAACACAATAAAAAAGGCGGCAACGTTTCGCAAGAGTTTTCACATGGTAGGAGAGAAAATGGACGGAGCGGACAGGTGCGAGATCTGTGTTAAGGATACGTTATTTTGCCAAACTGATGCTGGGTAACAGTGTGGCCAGGTCCTGGTGCGACTTCTTTGGCTAGCCAGAGATAATATTCTTACCGGCTCGTTTACTTGTAATTCCCTGAACCCCTGAACCTGCTTGCATTTTCGGAAATTTCCAACGAGATGAAATCTCACGGGTGTTCTGATGTGCATATGATTTTAAGAATAGACAACATATTTTTCTTTTATCTGATGATGTGCTCCACGCGAAAATTTGCCGAAAGATTTATTGAGATTGTGAATTTCAATTTGATAAAGCGTTGAACGAGTTCGATTAAGCAATTCTCGAGTGCGAATTGTCAGAATAACGAATTTGCCGAATCCATCATGAATGGGGGAGGAGGGGAATTCATCCGACTCCCCTCCCCCGGTAGAATCGGCCTTACATAAGTGTTAAAAGTTATGGTTTTATGATTATTTTATATTATTTACTGTATTGCACGTAAGGATATGAGGAACAGCTTATTTTCTCCTTTTTACAGTTATGTTTTTTATTTTTTTCACGTATCGTTTTTGTTATATTCAAATTTCATACAAATATTTTTGTAATCGGGAATTTTTACATCATTAGACGCGCATTGAGATACGGAACGTAACGACATTTTCAACGTTTGATCTGGAAAAATATTAAGTTTGCAATACTGCGTTTTGTGATTCACATATGATTTATCATTACTAACCGATACTAAATATCCAATGAAAGCCATAGTGCCATTTGGAAAATAATAGACTATATACCAACTTGGCAACACTGACAAGATAACATGAAGGGAAAGTATTTACATAATCATGAACTGTCATCGGATTTAAGATTGTGTGCGTAGTTTCAGATCTCCAACTAGTCTGGAAGTGAGTCAAAAATCATTTGTAAGATTTGCACCTCTCAATCACCAATAACACTGAGTGATGCTAAATATAAGCGTATAATAATGATAAAAATGATTGACTGTATCACTGCATTCTTCTACTGTAACCGAAAATAAACGTTATCAAAGTACAGACTAATCTTTACTTACGAAGCTAATCGTTAAATGGAGTGCTAATAAAATATGTTCATGTGAATGTATTCACAAATCATAAATTTGCAACAAAAAATACTGGTAATTAGTACACACTCTATTATGATGGACAGAACCACCACATTCAATCGATTCTTACTCAACAAAAGCTCGAGCTGTTTAACATATGGTTTAAAAAAAACTGCCTCTTTTTATTATATTAAGTGTTACTTTTTCTCTCGCACATGATTTCTTCCACTCAATTTCAACCAATTTCACTCATTAATTCTATACAGAAATGTAAATATAGGAAGCGTTATTTAAAGATTTTATAGAGATAAACAAATCTGACAAAAACTATTCACCTATTTACTTTCACTCCTGGCTGTACTACTGAATACATCCTGAATATTATACAGTCATTACGATAACACATTTAAATTATTTTAAGTAAATGGAATGGTATCGTGAAAAGAAATTAAAACATAAGAGCCGTATCAGTTTAATAAACTACGATATTAAGGTTATGGAACTGAAGCTCACTATAGCCAGGTAAAATCTCCACACTGCAGTTTCTAAGGTAATACGCTATAAAGTATCATAACTAACTAACAACCACCTTTCCTGTCAGCGAAGAATGTTTTTGTTTTAAAAGCATTACAGCTTCCATTAGAAAAATTGTGTTGCATACCCTAAGCAACTATTTTGAATAAATACACTACTAAAGTTTACCTTATCACAATGCTCCATAAATTCCGCCAGATTTAATATAGTCTGGGTAATTTCTGGCAAATCAGGCACCATTAACGCTTGTTCTAAACTATGTATCAGTTCATCTTGTTGTTGCTCACTTAATTCTGTCCAACAGGATACAAATGCAGCATTGAACAAATCTCTTGGCAGTTGTGAATAAGTCTGCGCTAAGGCCCAACACGATCTAATGGAAACGTAAATAAATTTAATATGCATAGTAAAATACAATACTTAGGGAAAGCAACAAAATATATTGCATGAAGTGAATGAAGATCAAATAAAAAACTACTAATAGTTCGGAATTTTTCCAAACTTAGTAAAAAATACTCCAAATACATTCATTATTTTGCTTTACCTTACACTCCAAAATTTTCATTGATAAAGTGACCTTAATTTAATGTGATTTTGTCATTGCACATACAGAAAAAAATGTTATGGTTTAAAAAATAAAAACTTGAAACATGTATATTGTTTTATACATGTTTCAATGTTGTTCAATACAGTGAAAGCTCTATCAGGGTTCACACTTAATAGACCAGAACGAATTCCCTGATTTTTCAGGTAACTATTCACATATTCCACGAAACATACAGTAAATACGGAGATCACTAGATAAGTTTTGAGACACGCTTAAAGGGAGCGTGGAAGGAGATAAATTTGTGTACCACTTGAAAGGCCCATCCTCCCCGGTATCCCCCCTCTCCCCTGCCAGCAAAGGAAATCGGATCAGTTGTGTTTGAGCAGTAGAGCTGTGCAGTTGCCATGGTGTTGTGTTTTGTGAGACTCGTAATGAAGATCGAAATATAACATTTTCGTGTAATGATTTTATATGATTTCAAATGTGGTTTGAGTGAAGCACAATCGCTTGAACGGCTTGCACAGGCCTATGGAAACCTTACACCTTCGCGTCCCACATTGTTTCGCTGGTTCTCTGGTTTTAAACTGGGTAGAACATCCTTTAAAGATGAGGAGAGAAGCTGAAGACTTTCAACAGTTGTGACGGAGAAAAAATTATCCCGGGTGGAGTTAATGATAAGGGATGATTAACCTACAGGGACATAGAGGCCTTGGGGATTATTTCGCTGAGAGAGAGGAAACCATCCTACACGAACAGCTTAGAGGAAGGAAAATTTCTTTTCGATGAGTGCCTTATTCCCTGACCGAAGGGCGGAAGTGCACAAGGATGTAATGGATCACAGAAATACTGGAATGTTTAAAAAATGTGGACTTTCGGCGGGTGTCAGACATCGTTACAGGTGATGAGATCTAGCTGTACCAGTTTGACCCTGAAACCAAGCGTCAATCTTCGGTTTGGGTCTTCCCAAATGATCAGCCTCCATCCAAAGCCAAGAGACTTGGAAGTGTTGGGAAGAAAATGGTGGCCAATTTCTTCTTAACAACTAGGCTCATCGCCACTGGTGTTCGAAAGTCAAAGGACAGTGACCGCAAAGGAGTACACAGTAGTCTGCTTTCAACAAGTTTCCTCCAGCATTCAAGAGAAACGGCATGCGAGGAATTTTGATGCACCATGACAGCGGGCGCACGCACCTACACAGAAAATGCAACAATCACTTTCCTCGAGGGCACCCCTGCAAAATTATTGACACTTCTTGCAAAAAGTGTCGACCTGGCACCCTGTGACTTTTTCCTGTTCCCAAACATGAAGAATCGCCTATGTAGGCACCCTTTTTCTAGCTCTGAAGAAGCTGTTGCGCCCTATCAAGAGGAGCTAGGAGATATGCCGAAAACAGAGTGGCGCGGTTGCTTCCACATTTGGTTCCATCAAACGCAGCGATGCATAATGTCTTATGGAGAATACTTTGAAAAAATGCAATGATTAAAGTGCAGTTTCCATTGCTAGTTTCTCGATATCTCAACATTTATATAGTGACCGATGTAGGGCATTAAGAATTTCACATAATTTTCTTACAGCTACAAAACATTATTTTTGGAGTGGAAATCCGAAATCTGCAAGAGTCGATACCTCCTTCAGACATGTCTTACTACGTAGAATATGCCAGCTATCGCAAAATGGAAATAAAGAGAAAAATATTTTCACAAAACACAGAACCTACATTTAATCCTCCACAGTTTTTCTTCTTTTTTTTTTTTTGTTTGTTTGTTTGGGGTGGGGGTCGCGGTGGATCAACGGTTAGAGCGCTCACCTCTGTCGCATGGGGTCGTCGGTTTAAACCGTGCTCGTGCCATGTGGGTTTTGTGGTGGACAAACACCATGTGCGTGGATTTTTTCTCGGGATTCTCCCATGAACTTCCAGCTTTCTTCATTCCACCAATCACTCCATATCATCATCTGGTCTGAGCCAAAGTTGCCTACAAGCCTTAAAAATTAAATTAAATTAAAAAATTCTAGTTTGTTGTTACTTTTTATGAAATTCTCTGACTTCCAGGACTTTTTACCGTAAGATGATATTGCTGACTTTTCCCGAGTTTTCAGGTCAGTAGAAACAATGATTTTAGATACCTCGTCATAAGTAAAGCTAGTTGTTTGGTCAGTATCCATGTTAAATATTAGGGTAGGGGTTCAAAATGTAAAAAATATGAATGTTTTATTAGCAGTTTCTTTTCCGTACAAATGTCGGCGTCTCTAGTTTTTGGTCTACTCGTTGGTGGAACTGCTTGAAATAGAAGTTCAAGTTAAATAAGTATTGATTCATTCATAGAAGGAGTTTCAATTCTGAAAAGCAGAGTACTACAGCTGTGTGCAGTTTCGTGAAGAAATATTACAAGTGATTTCATTTTATTTAGATGGTAGTGTACTTTCAGAAAATTGATGGTAACCATCTCAGTTCCGCTACTGGGGGAACAGGGAGGGGAAAATTATTATCTCTATGGCTTACGAAACTCGCAAGTTCATCGCCAAAGTAACATACGTTCGCATTGGATTCTATCCTGGGTAAGATCAAGTCAGTTTTCATCACGAACCTCTCGAAGATCCCTTCTAATATACAATATACGAGAACTCCTACTTCTCAAAGATCTCTTATAATATTGTCTCCCAACGACATCTCAGTCTTCCCAACGGTCTCTTTCCATCCGACTTTCCAACCAGGATAGAATATAATCTTCGTTTCCCCATCCGAGCTACATGGCCTGCCCACCTTAGTTGCCGCGATTCCATTATTCTTACAACATCTGGTGAATCGTGCAGTCCGTAGAGCAAATTACTAAAACACAAAATTTCGCGTTATTCAGAATAAATGTGCTCTAGAACATTACAATTAATCTTATTAAGTTCAGTTTTAAGTGAAGCAACATCACAAAGATTCCCTAAGTAATAACCCAGATTTTAAATATTGGGTTCAAAATATCAAAACACGGAAACAATTTAAAATTTCAGTAGTTTCGTTTCTTTTGCATGTAAACTTCAGAGATTCTAATGTAGAGTCTACTTTCTGGTGGAACTGCTTGAAATGTCAAGTGCAAGCCCAATAGGGCATCGATAAAGTGGTTGGTTCAAGTTTACGAGAAGGGGAAGGGAGAGGTTTTTAGTTCTAAAAAGTAGACTACAATTTGCTTCTGCCAATTGAAAGGTAAATTAAAATCCTGGGCACACTGTTTTCAACTTCCTGTTCTGTATATTTCACTGTCCTGGGCGACGTTTGGAGCCCAGGCCTTCCATTCACACCAGCAAATCTCAATTTGTGAATGTCTCCCACTGTATCTCTTCTCTCATTGACAAATGTAGTGGATCAATCTGCATTGTATATATCCCGTACTTATTTACAGGTATTCTGTGTAGCCGTCACTTTACCGTGCTTGCGCACTGTTTAGGTCCATTTTTATCCGTTGGGTGTATATACGTTGTGTACGTTTAAAATATTTGAAAGAGACTATCTCAAAGCTCTATAGAACAAATTCCAATTTAATACATCAATAATTACGATGTTACCTATGGGCGATATAACTTCAATTGGATTAAATCACTTCTTAATACTCAGGGAAGTATCTAAAACGCATCCTACGAAAACCATAACTAATGTAATAAGAAATACTCAACTTTCCCAAATATTCGTCATATATTTCGAGAACAGTTCATAATTTAAGAACGTAAATTTACATCCTCAATTACGACAAACGCAATGTTTGTTGACATTCTTGGGAATGTCAAACTCCATGTTATTTCAATCCTTATTAAACATAATTTGTTTACCTCACCAAATAACATTTCGAAAAATGTCATACATCTTCATAAAATTGGTTCTACTAGTCGAGTTAGCTATAAAACTGAATATCGTAAAACTGTTCAAATATATACATCAAGTTCCAAGAACTTCAATCATAAAGTATAATAATATTAACAACAATAATCGACAAAGGAAATCGTATGTTCAAATTAGCATATTTAGATCCAATTCTTTGAATCTAAACTCGACTCACTTTGTTAAATTATTAAATCATTTTTATATCCATAACAATCCATTCTTGCTTTTCTTTTCTTCTATGCAGCCTGAAACTGTAATAGTTCCAAAATTTCTATCTTAATCCATTTCCACTCACCTTTCACCTTTAAGATTAGATGACTGTGTTTGGAATATTTTTAACATGAAGATACATATTTCTTTTTGTACACAACTGTACAAGACACATAAATCATTACACAGTTTAAACATATGAAATTAATGCATACACTCATACTATAAAAATTAATGACAAATATACACATGGATATTTACAACATAATAAATATTAGAATGTTATCTCACAATAACTTCTCAAAGTTTTTATGTCATTTGCTAGATTAGGTTAAGCTTTGTTCATCATCTGTTAATATCATTCGCAATTAAAATGTTTCTTTGGCTGTCTTACTCTTTGGGATCTGCGTAACACTGGTGAAGCTGGTTTTATAACAGGTTCCCTTGAATCTAAACTCCACCAATCCAAATCTTTTGAGTAATTGATTACGATGTTCGGCTCTTCTGTTTCAATAGGTCCTAATTGATGAAAGTGTATTCGACGCCTGCGCCCTTGCACATCTACTTCCAGCATGCGAGAACCAATTATTTTTACCACTTTACCTTTCACAAATTTGGGTAATTTATTTCGTAAATTCTTCATATATACCCAACTGTTTACTTGTGGTAAGTTGACTTGTTCTGTCCTATTATTCACTACACTTTCACCTTTTGTTCTTAGGTGACCAAATATCGAACCTCGTTTTTGGATTATACGATAAAATTAGTTGTGCTGGTGACTTATTCTCTAATAATGGGGAATTGGCGAAACGTAAATCACTTTGAATTTTCTTCAATACCTGATGTCAGTTTGTTGAATTGTGCCGATTTACATGTTTCTTCAATAATGCCTTAACTTCTCGCACCTGACTTTCGGCTGCCCCATTACTAGGTGAATGATACGTTGGGGATTTCTTTAAAACTATACCATGATCCTTACACCATTGTATAAATTGTGAAGAGAAAAACGGTGGGTCATTATCTGTTATTAACACACTAAGATAACCTAAATAATCACAAAATTTCTGCAATTTTTCAATAGTTTCAATAGCAGTTGTTCCATGGAATATTTCTAAATGCAGCCAACGAGAATAACTATCAATTATTAAAGAATTTTGTTTCCTGCAAAGTCAAAAAAGTCCATGTGTACTCTTTGTAATGGCTGAGTGGTTTTGTTAAGTTGTGCCCTCTTTGCGAAATATTGCTGAAATACTTTATTTTGACACTGTTTGGGCCAAGTTTGAGGCCATCCTTCTCTGGTCCATACTTCGACTTGTATCAACACTGGATCTTTTAATATTTCATCCGGAATAGATTTGATGACTAAAGATGACTGGTTAATATTTAATACATAATCCTGAGATACAATATCATTACCCATACTCTCTGTGGAACGCAAACGCAAAAGACAATCAGCTACTTGAACCTGTTTTGAATAAATGATTTTGTAATCATATCCACTTAAAAATAACGCCTAACGTACCAAGCGAGGATGAATATCTGGAGGTATTGCCTTATTTTCTCCAACAATTAGTTTCATTGAGACTAAGTCAGTTATTACGGTAAAAATCTACCATACAAATATTTATGGAACTTTTTAACTCCGAATAATAAGGCAGCTGATGCCCATGCTACTGTTTTTAACTTCCCTGTTGAGTCTTTGTTACATAACTGTACTCTCACTCCGTATGGGCTTGCATCCGTATATAAAAATATTTCTTCTTTTGGATTAAATATGTGATTCTTGGCATATTCTGTGACCAGTTGTTTGATATGGTCCAACTGATTTTGGTGTTCTACCGTCCAGTCCCACTTGGTGTTCTTATGTAGCAGACTATAAAGCAAATGTGCATGAGTAGCTAGGTTAGGGATATTTTCTGAAAATAATTCACCATGCCCAGAAAGGACCGTAACTGACTAATGTTTTCAGGTGTAGGACATTCCAAAATTGCTACTTTATGTTTGTCAATAGGTTTGTACCCTTCAGCAGATATTTCATGTCCTAAATATTCAATTTTTGTTTCAAAAAATTGTCTTTCTTGCCGTTTACTTTTATGTTTAAAGATTGAAATTTAGCTAATACAGCTTTTCTTTTATTATAACAATCTTGTACACTCTTGCCGCCAGTAACATCATCCAGAAACGCTTGAGAATAAGGAAATTCTGATAATACTGTATCCATAAATTGCTGGAAAATATAAGGGCTTGTTAGCAAACCGAAAGGCAATCGTTTCATTTTGTATGATCCCCACTGTACACCTCCCGTTCACTTGCACTTCTGTTTCAAGCAGCTGCACCAAAAAGTAGACTCAAAATTAGAAATGCTGAAGTTTAAACGCAAAAGAAACCAAATTACTAAAAAAAAAAAATAATAATTTTTTCATGTTTTGACATTTCGACCTCTACCCCAATATTTAATATCTGAGTTATTACTTAGGTATGATGTTGCTGCACTTAAAACTGAACATAATTAATTTTAATTTTAATGCTTTAGAACACATTTATCCTGAATAACGCGAAATTTTGTGTTTTAGTAATTACCCCTTCCCCGTCCTCCCAGTAGCGGAACTGAGATGGCCACCATCAATTTTATGAATGTACAATGCCATCTAAATAAAATGAAATCACTTGTAATATTTCTTCACAAAACTGCACACAGCAAGTACTACTGTACTCTGCTTTCCAGAACTGAAACTCCTCCCATAAATGACTCAATACTATTATCTATGCCCTTATTTCACTTGCACTTTTATTTCAAGTAGTTCCACCAAACAAGTAGACCAAATATTAGATACGCTGACGTCTGCACGGAAAAGAAACGAAACTGCTAATAAAACTTTCATGCTTTTGACATTTCGACCCATCACCCCAATATTTAAAACATGGGTTATTACTTAAGATAATTTTTATGATTTTGCTTTACTTAGAACAGAACGTAATACTAATTTTAATACTCTAGCCCTGATAAACGCAAAATTTTGTGGTTTGGTAAGTCCCCTTTCCCCCAGTCTTCCCCCCCCCCCCCCACACACACACACACTTCCTGGCCAGTAGCGGGACTGAGATGGCCACCATCAACTTTTGAATGTACATAAAATCAGCTAGGAAGAAAACTCACTAATATTACACATTGTATCTTCAAGCTGAGTATGTTATTCAAGACACCATACATTATCAGTATCAGATTTATCAAACCTCCTCGGTAAATACATCTTTATGTACTCTTGTAGGAAATTCTTGTGCGCTCAGAAAATTGATAGCTTTAAGAGAAAATCAATGCTATGCCTCTCTAAGAAGTGTCCTAATTGATTAAATTAAAAGATCAGGTGTTATTCATAGTCTTCGAAACATCTTTCTAAAACGGTGTTTCGGTAGGATTTCATATTCTTGTTCCAAGTTTCTTGTGCTTCGTCCGACATTTGGCCCATGCACAAAAGGGCTGAGAAATGACTACTGTCCATGTATAATAATGCTATGCACTAATGTTGGTATATAGCACATTTCGAACATAAATACGTCACTGGCGCGTTCGTTCTGACAAACGAGCGTAACAAATGAATCATTTGATGTGCTTTGCCAGACGCGTTCTGCGGCGCTGGTACAGGAATACAGACAAATTCGTCTAAATTGCACATTTCCAGGAAGTTTCCAAACAAAGAAAAAATCATGTTTTATAGCATTCTAAGGAACATAATGGAGTAAACATAAAGAAGTATTCAGTAATATGTGTCTCAAATGTACGTTATTCCATGAATAGCTTACCACTTTGCAGAGTAAATTTAACTAGAGATCTGGGTGTGATCTTGATGCTAGACTATCTTTTACTGATCACTAGAGTTAGAATTTTAACATATTTGCATGTTTTTTTACAAGGGTATATCGATATGCTCTGTTAAAAAATATGCATTCTAGATGTTTTAAGGTGAAACTGTGCAACTTTTATAGTGTATATTTTGGAGGTTGGTGCATGTATTTAACATTAATGCATGATTCAATTAACGATTGTACATTTTATACTTTAAGTCAAATCTTTCTTCCCACGAGGGTATAATTTTTAATTTCACCCTAACGTAGACCACCTTTTTACGCTGAAATTGCGGGACACCCCATCATGAATTGCGGGATATTACTTGCAATAGGAACTTCATATTGTATTGTGAAAATTCTCAGGTTTTGTTATAAAAACACGATTAAGAAAAGCTTATATCCATGGTACACGGAAACAGTACATGAATCGTAAATTTACGACACAACACCCAATTTAATCAGAAATCAACATTAGTGAGTGCAAATTTCATGCAGTTATTTTTACATGTGTGTGTGTGAGGGGGAAGGGCAGCGGAAGTTCGGCATCCTTTAGTTTTACACATCGAATGAGTTTTTTTTTTTTTTTTTGTTCGACTTTGCAGCCTGTAATGTTTCTTTCTCGCGGAGAAGAAACGTGGAATTCAAAGCATTCTGCTGCACAAATAGACTGATTTTCGGGACTCGGGACTTTCAGTGCGTTTGCGGGACTGTCCCGCGAAAATCGGGACAGGTGGTCACCCTACCCTAACCCCAGGGTTGGAGCTAATGGGAGAATTATAGAAAAAATACCTCTAATTCAGTTGAAGAAGCATTTATTCAAAAGGTAGAATCAACTGCTACTAAAAATCCAGGATTAAATTTTGTATCGGATGTTAGTTAGATGCTTCAAGGAGAAGGGAATCAACACTTTCTAGATTTCTCAGCAAGTTACATTTCTTCGTTAAAATATTGCTCTCTAATAAGTTGTGAGACGGAAAGAACGTTTTCCGTGTACAAAAATGTGTTAAGTAACATGCGAAAAAAATATTGAAAAATATATGGTTGTGTATTGCAACTCTAAATGTCAGTAAGTTTAATTTACAGTCCAAATGTTGTTTCATCGTACATAAAGGTACAGTTCAGTCTTTTAGGTTTCCTATACTGAATATTAATTTCTTGTATTACATGTCAAATTGAGTCCAATTGTTTTCGATAAATAGACGTAGAGTTCTATGTTAAATTTTTACATACATCAATACCTTATGCCACTGTAACTCATTCACATTTTACTTGCAATAAACTTGACCATTTAAAGGTGGAATTTGTTATTTCATATTTACTTCTTAATTGCATATTTTAGGGCATATGCTTGCGATTTTAGTGCATAGTTGCATGCATATTTTGACGTTTTATAGTGCATATCAATCCGAACTCTACTGATCACATTAATCATTTGGCGAATTGAGCCTATAGACAACTTTGCTTTATAATTAGAAATGGTATTAACTTAAAGGAAATAGAGGTGTTTAAATTTCTTTCGATTCATTAGTAATGCTTTGTTTAGATTATTGAGATTGTTACGATGGTAAAAATCATGGTTGAATAGCTCCGTTTAGACTACGGAACTTAACTTGGTTACTGCCATTGTCAACAAAGAAACCGGTTACACGCTTAGAGTACGGCAGTGGCTTAAATTATATAATAATGAACAAAAATGAATTGATTCTAGCGTAATATTTTGTAGATTAGTTTTGCCATCATTCTATTATACTTTAAAAGTGATACGCACCACAAGGATGCCATATATTTCGATAAAGAAAGAAATAAACTCACGAAGTGAGCCGCGCCTAATGACTAACTTGCGTTTAGATTACTAACGTAAGAAGACAACCGACATAAGTTGACGCTGGTTAAAATTGAAACCCACGTTAACTGGCGTTTACATTACTAACATGATCTCGGGTAACATTAACCATGGTAAGATGTTAGTAATGTAAACAAGGCATTAGAAACATGTTAGAATATGGTCTACGTTGTGTAAATCTCACACAATGAAGTCTATTCAAAAGAGATTCCTGCGAATTTTGTATTTCAAAAGATATCATAGTTCTGCACTAATTGCAAGAGTTTAACATGCAAGACTATTAGCTGAATTAACTATACTAGTCTCTTTAATAGACATGTGAGAAGTCAGCAAGTTACATTGTACAGAACAGTGAATAGCAAATTCGAGATGAGTGAGATTCTGAAAAGTATTTCATTTAGCACCTCAAATGCTAGAACTAGGAACACATACTTATTCAAATATGAGATTCCTAAAAACAGAAAAATATAAAAATTCGCCCTTGATTAGACTGTGTAAAACATGTAAGTATCTATCAACAGGACATTTATAGTTGGATTTGGGATTACCATCTACACACTATCTAGAGACTTTAAAGTCCATATACGCCAATTAATTAATATTGTATAACGAACTAATTACTATTCCTTTTTTTATGCACTTCATGTTAAGATATTCTCCATACGAAAGCTTTGCTTTTATATACCAAAGGTAAAATAAAATAATGGCTGAGCAAAGCACTACAATTTATTTTAATTTTTTAAAATAACTTGTAGTGCTTTGCTCACCCATTATTTTATTCATGTTAAGAAAGCCACGAAATAGTTTTAACAGCATTTAGATGATAGTCACTGAATACTGCTTAGTGTTGCGTTATTGAATTATATGCTCATTTTTATTTGTATTTTAGCCTTTTTTCCCCCTTTCTTTCCATTTTCATTTACTATATGATTTTATATGTTCTTTGTATTTTTATATGTTTTCTATAATTGGAGAATATGTTTCTGTTAAAGGCAATAAATAAATATTGATCTACTATGACCATCTTTCTTGTAGGTGAATTTATAATTAAGGAAACATTATAAAATCTAATGCATATTTATGCAGGTGAAAAAAATAGAAGGATACGTAGTATGTTTATTATACAGCATGTAAGTAAAAAAAAAAATCTTTCAGTATAATTTTAATCACAACTACATTTACGAATGTTTTCTTCTGTAAAATTTCGAAAGTTTAAAGCCTATCTTCGGCATGTTATAATAAGACACGACATGAGGCGGCGAATTATAATGTTACTCCGGTTAATTACACTGTGCAACAAGAAAAAGTTACGTTAATTTTTTGTGTCTTTAATGACTGGAATGCGCTGAACCCGAATCCGTTGCTAGTTTTGTTTCAATGTCGATATTTCAGACATAATTACAATTTTTTCATATGTGCAACGTACATATAATTGTTAGGCAGGATAGACAAATAATTGCTATTTTTCACCTTCCTCTCTCTCATTCATTTCAGTACTGCAGCACTCGACTGTGGCAATATCTCTAGCTCATTCGCTACTGCGAATTGCAGTACGTTGTGTCAGTTTAGTAACAGTTTAGTATGTGAAAAGGTCGTTTAGTAACTTAAGGTAACTAAACGTGACTTGACTTTTTGGCTGGTGTGAATCATCTCAACTTCTTGACATTGTGAACTCTCTGCAGCCTCATTCTGCTACGGGTGTGGAAGCTATATAAGCCCCTAAAGAAGAACAATACAATCATCATGAGCATTGCTACTTTTGTGTTGTGAACGTTCTCCACAATCCAGAAATAAGATGCCTAATTACAAAGATGTTGTGGAGCAAATGTTGCAGAGATATCATGCGATGAGCTGTAAGGTGTCTGACAAGGTACATTTCCTTCACTCTCATCTTGATGTCTTCAAAACGAATTTGAGTGATGTAAACGATGAACACAGTAAATAGTTCCATAAGGACATCGAAGCAATAAAGAAGAGATATCAAGCTCGATGGAATCCACCAATGACGGGGAACTATGTGTGGTGCTTAGTGCATAGGAAAAGACGTTCAAGTGCTCAGTTCTATTAACTTAATATTTAAGTCATATTTATGGCCATGACTTTGCTTTACGTTAAGGTGTTTTACGTTGAAGTAATTAGTGTCATGACTACTGGGAAGGAATGCAACAACGAAGGTAAGTACCTGATCCAGTTTTACGTCACATAAAATCTCAAGTGTTTCATACAGCTCTCACTAATATTCTAAATATCACTCTTCAATGCGGTATTTCACAACACAAATAATACTGTTATTTGAATAAACTCTGGCATGTACCTATGAGACGAAGAAGATATTCAAATCAGGAACAAATCATTTTGTTATTTTTGGAAGACAATTTATACCATCAAACGTACCACTGAAAGTATAGTTTAATTTGTTCATTTATTTGACTAATCCTTAACATTACAAATTCCGGCTCAAGAAATTCATTACTACTATGACTTCTTTTTGTTTCCTTATCCTCTAGGATGGTAAACAATTGCAGTATCTATAAAGTCAACGCGAAAAGTTCAAAACTCAAGCTTTGTTTCCCTTTAAACAAGAATATGAAGCATGCCTAAAAAAGGAGGATAGGGAAGGCACATATAAACATGAATTATGAACACGAGTGAGTATTCTTACCCATTATATTAAATCCTTGTGATTTCAGCTAGCAAAGATACATCCAAGCTTTTTAGAAAATACAAATAACTGAAGAGTACAGGGAAAGAAGGCGGGATGCCCATTTTTTTAAAGAAATTTAGTCTGTGTTCGTAACAAGTACTACAAAATAACAGTTAGCCGCTAAGGAAGTTCCAATCCAAAAGCGCAAATAATCCACAAGTTATAACGGTTTTTAGAATGGGAGAGTTGGACATGGGAGTAAATGGGAGAGTAAAACTTTAAAATGCGTACTACGAGAAATCATCTGTCTTGGACTTTCTCTGTACTCAAGTATGTATTAGCTTTCAAAATTAATCTTTCAAGAAAAAACGTAACAAATTTAAGTGATGTGTTGCAAAACTAAATAAAATGAGATTATTATACCTTAACGTAAAATGAGAAACGTTACCTTAATGCAGGTGACGGAGATTCCTTTAAAAGCTCTATACTCAAACGTCGGAGCCACTCCAGCCAGTCATCTTTAGAAACCCTTCTTGTAGCAGTCCACGCTCTTTGGAGGTTGTTGGCAGACACGTGTAACTACAACCATAATTATAACAGCAATGATAAGAACAACAACTTATACCACACGTACAACAATCAACCTTCAAATATACTTGTTCACATCGGCTACAGCAGAAGCGATTTCCCTCTCGAGAAACAGTCTTGATTTTAGTAAAAAATTAGTAGGGTTTCATTTCTTCATAAAGTCTTCTAAAGCAAATACGGAACCATGGTAACGGGAAAATAACACTTATTGATTGTAATGATCTCAGGAAAAAGTGGCGTTTATATGAACAGAGAAAACTTCAAAATAGACGTTTGAAACTATTGCAAACTTTAAAACATTTGTTTTTTGTGGGGCTTGTAATGAACTCGGAATAGATTTTTAATTAATGCATTACATCTAAGATTTCCAATGTTAATGTTTACAAGTAAAAAAAAATTAAATAGTTAAAGAAAATAAGACCTAAATGTGGCTGTGACCATAAGCCAATTGGAATGGTCCAAAATAAAAAAACAAAAGGAAATGGAAAAAGAAAATAAACAAACAGAAAGACAGTTATGTGTATTTTAGTATTATGATACATAATTTAAATTGAAAGGATATATATCAATTTATACGCTATCAGCATCAATTTTCATTAACAAGAAATAACTACGAATTACAGTGAAGTTTATTTTCTAATACTTCACATATTAATTATACAAAAGTAACTTTTATTATCGAAATATTATCATGATTTTAATATTGTAAAGTTACACAAACCTTCCACCTATACGTTAAGGTTATAACCAAACATAACCTAATATAGCCAACGTAACTCATCACGACCGAACCTTCATATACTTGGCGTTACCAGAATGGGGGGACGACGAAGTGAAACCTGTAAATCTGAGTTATTCTGAGACAATTATAGAAAAATGTATAGTAATACAGAGGACGATAAAAAATCTGGCAAATAAATGAAAGGTACAGGTAGACAGGAAACAGTGTCTCAAAAGGAGAATATGTTACGGAGAACACGTTCTAGGAAGTAACGTGTTCATGACATTTTAATGACGTTTCCAGAAGAGAAAGAAAATTGAAGATCAGATGTTGTCTTTAAGTGAAAAAGTACAATATCAGCAGAAAGTATACGTGATGTTGAAACCATATAATCGACCTTCAAGTAAACTCAGTATAATCTAGAAGCTAAATTAAAGAAAACAAATAAAAAAATTGACCAAAATGTCTAGTTCACGTCACTCTTTTTAATGTGACGCCAATAATAAACAAATAAATGATCAGCTGAAGCAAATGAAGCCTGGAATCAGTACACAAACATACAGCTTATACCACGGTGAGTCATATGTTCGTAGCGTTTTCATGAATAATTTGCAGCACCCGCCTCCCCCTGTACCACAGAAGTTTATACGGTGAAGTACATCCCATCACACTGTATGGTCCTCCTCCAACGTTCCACCAGTGACACAAGCCCCTGACGATATCAGGCTGCAGGCTTTGAAGCAAAGAACTCAGTAATGCCAGTTTTCACATCATCCACGGAATGAAATTGTCTGCTACGCAGGAAGTGTGCCATGGAACGAAACAGATGAAAATCAGATGGCGCAAGGTCGGGACTGTAGGGGTAGTAGTAAAATGTCCACGCCATCCATGTCCGCAATGTGCTGGCGGACTCTTCTTGACCTGTGGCATGGAGCGTTGTCAAATTGGAGGAGCAGTCACTTTCGGTTCACCAGTGCTGGATAACGACGGTGCACAATGTCGTATACCCGTTGTAGCTGTTCAGCATATTATGTCTCATCTACGGAACGACCATGTGGAACGAGCTCCCAGTGCACCGGACCTTCGAAATTCCACCACACACGCAGCACTGTCTTCTCTTCAAACCACCCTCTTTGAACCACTGGCTGCGCCTCGGTACCTGGTCGAAGCCATTGTTTCCCGGTGTCAGGATAACAAAGAAAGATGCACTTTTCATCATTCGTGATGATCCGCCGCCAAAACCTGTCGTCGGTTGAGTTTCGAAGCAGTTCTTCACACATTGTTGAGCTTGAGCGGGAGTCAAATCATGGGGAACCATTCTCGGTTGCCTGGAGCGAAACCCAAGTTGACGCAGATGACGAACGACACTGGTTTGTGATGTCTGGACCTCATCTGCCAGCTGACCGGTACTGGGTCCTGGGTTTCCTTCAACAGCGTTCAAGAGGACGTCGTCACAGGGTGTCCACTCTTGGGCTTGTCATCGAGACTGGTATCACCAGACCGAAAACGTTGAAACCACTTTCTAGCTGTGGACGGGTGGACAGTAACTTCACCTTCTACGGCACCAATTTCCTTGGCTGCTGCTGCTGCAATTCAACCCCTTTTTCCAGTAATGGCGCAGAAGCACACGACACACAAGTTTCTCCTCAGCCATTGTCCTGCCAACTGTGTATTCAACGCGTAGTTCCTCCCACACACCGTTAGCGCTGTGATCAGACAGACACGTGACACGCTTTCTGCCACCACCACTTTCACCTGTTCTACACGCTGCACATAGTTTTCCGACATCGAGTGGGCGGGGCCACCCAACGCTACGAACATATGACTCACCCTGGTATCGTAAAGTAGAACACTTAAAAGTCGTCACAGCTGAAGTCAACAAAATACGTGTAAATAATGATACCAAGTTTGAAAATGTGAACAAATCGTAATTTGTTAGAGTTTATTTATGGGTTTTAGGCATATATGGCTCAGTCCGGGATAAGGAAGAGGAAAGCATGCTGGGAGGCGGCGGCCTGGACCTAAATTCAAGGTACCATCCCGCCAATTTCCTGGTGTGACTGAGGAAAACTTTGGAAAATCCTGTCCGACTGCTCGGCCGCTATTATCGAATCCAGCACCTTCCGAATGAGAAGCCAACGCTTTACCAACTGAGTTACTGTCGCTCGGTTTTGAGCATAATTCTTGAATTTAAAGTTTAGAAGTTAGCATATAAAGTTCGACGATGAGAGTAAATGATAGTGAAAATAAATTGCTGAGTTAAGGCAAACTATTTTGCTCAAGGTATAACTACTGATTGTGTGATATGCAAAAGCTGCTATCTTTGATGAATTGAAGAGTTACAATTAAATTCCATATAGATTAGTGCCCCATCAACGCGTTGATGATTATCATCATAAGCTTTGCTTACTTACTCTACGGCTTACGGAACTCGCACGTTCATCGCCGCAGTAATAAATGTTCGCCATAGGATTCTATCCTGGGCAAGACCAAGCCAGTTTTCATCATAAACACCGATTACTCGAAGGTCTCTTCTAATATTGTCCTCCCAACGACGTCTCAGTCTTCCTAACGGTCTCGCTCCCTTCGGTTTTCCAACTACAATTAAATATAATCTTCGCTTTTTTTACCCACCGAGGTACTGGCCTCCCCACCTTAGTCGTCGCCATTTCATTATTCTTACAACATCGGGTGAGTAGTACAGTCCGTGGAGTTCTTCATTATGCAGTCTACTCCATTCTCCAGTCATCTCGTCCCGTTTCGGCCCGTATATCTTTCTTAAAACCTTACTTTCAAATACACGTAATTTATGTTCATCTGCTAGGGTCGTACTCCAACTTTCGCAAACCGTAAAGTATTACCGTTATGTACATTTCCAATTCCAACTTTCTTGATATTAATCGCGAATTTAGGAATTTCTGGACTCAACAGAAATATGCGTTGCGCGATACTAAGTGACTTTTTATTCCTTGCGTAATATCGTTTCAGCCTGTTACATATTTTCTCAAGTATTTAACAATTTTCGTCTTCTTATCATGTATTTTGTTTTCTCTATGTTTACCTGTAGACCTACCTCATCACACGCTTCTACTAAGTCGCAGTGGCGACATTTAGGAGGGAGTTGGGAGGAGCAATTGATCCCCCAAAGAAATTAAAATTGTTTAAATCAATCAAGAACATAGCATCTGTAAATTTTTAAAATCATTTTGAAACAACCTTACCAGTATTAATTTCATCGAACTGGAAATTTTCATTCTTCTGGTAACTTATTCTTCTACTGTCATGTTTTGGTTGTGATTTATGTAGTCGAGCACGTTGCTTCTAAGGACACGAGCTACTATTAAGGTAGGATTCGAACAATGATCATGTTTGAAGAAGAGAAGTAGTAGGTGCGCAGAGCATGTGGTGCCACTCGCTACGAAAACGGCCTCTCACGGGTATTACTTATTCTCAGTATATATATATTTCACGCCTGGACGAGGATTGCAGGTCGGATCTATCACTGAGACTGCAATGGAGAAAGTTCCGCTAGACTCCTGGTCCAGGAAAGCAGTCGTTCGAATTAGTTTATGGGTTTACTATTTGAGGAAAGCAAGTCGTCGAGGGGACTTCACAAATGTAAACTTTATCACGAAAATTACATTTCTGGAAAATAAATATTCTGCTCTGTGCTCGGGAACAATATGTTTTTTTTTTTTTTTTTTTTCCCCTCATACTTAAAAGAGTGAAAGTTCTACCATAACTTGAGGCTTTAAGGCGAGTCCTTTGCCCTTGAATTGTGAGAATTGTACTTCTGAGTACAAATCATCTGATACAGAAGAACTACTCTTATCATGAAATCCCCAGCAAGCTTAGCCTCTTAGCCCAACTATAAGTGGAGAAATCTATCAAGATTACCTCAAGAATCTAAGCAAGATGGCATACAAGAAACATCTTGTGAGGTATTTTTAAGCTAACGTGGAATACAAGACAACAAACCCCTAAAATTCACACTGGATTGGGTCCTTTTGACAAGACACTGGCCAGTCCAAAGGAAACATCCTCTCAAAACGGAATTGATCGTTAATGAGAAGGTTACAATAGGCATAGCCCACTATAGGGGCCAATAAAACTTGAAGTGTGCACCAAACAGGATTATGAAACAAACAACTACAGAAAAACAAGAAGGAAGGAAACCAAACATAAGAATACGAGTCCGACTGTTTTGAAGGTCAAAACCAAATCAGCTGCACTTAACACCAGGCAGAACTGAGAAATATATTGTAAAAAATAGCTTAGTCAATGGCTCTCTCCATTGAGAGTCTAACCAAAAGTATCCTACATACAAACCTGAAGCAAAAGGTAGTATTGACTTACTAGGAAGACCTCTGGCTTCCTACAAAAATTGAAAATTATCACTAAAAACCTTATAGTTGGAAAAAAATTATTCTAGCATAAATAGTACAACGGGCACGAGCTAGTTGCAAAACTCTAACACTCCAAGTATCCCACCCACCAGCTTCTACATTAGTGAAAGAGGCTGGGTGATTCTAATATAAAAACCGCGTTAGATATAGTGACAAGAAAATTACTGTATAAGACAAGTGACAAGAAACCATACCTGTAATGTATGTCGATATCTATATGCAAAGACTTGCCCTAGAAACTCATGCTGGAATACCATCTTGTAAATAGACTTTAGGAATACTCCCAGGCCATTCACACAAATAATGAGAACTGAACCAATCTAGAGATTGGCCTCTTTTATTACCAAAAATAGCTGATCAGAAATTCCACTAGATCCGCGCACTAGAATAAGACTCGGACGTACAAACAAATAAAACGACTGAACAACAAAAACAGGAAGAGCTCAAAATAGACGAAAGTGGTAGGAAAAAGAGCATACACAGAAGTAAACACACAAGATAACGATACGAAAATTAAAAACATATCACTCAAAAGAAAACAGACTATTAGTCAACAGCAGCTGACCTGGCCAGCTCCTGGATGGATGATCATCCAAAGAATTCATCACTTCAAAAGATTATTACTAATATTAAACCCAAAAAGAGTACTTGAAATCTACTTGTGAGAGGTTTATACATATCCACACAAAAACAAATGTGGGCCTATGTCCCAGACAGTAAACAAACACGGCACATTAATAGTCACACAGTCAAAGAACCCATACATACAAACGCGGTACATGCAGTGGATACTAATCTACCACACTTTTATAGAAACATCACGTATATATAGAAATATGTTATATAGACAACACATAGTGTGTCATAGAGAAACACTTTTCATATATAGTGAGATATTCTCTAGAAACAGAGTGTGTGACTGATGGTGTGAATGGAAAGCCCGGACTTCTCGGAAATGGAAAGTCTCGACCCACATTTTGGAATATATATATTTAATGATTCATGAAATTGAAAATGAGCTACTGAAAAATAAGTTAGAAAACCTGGTACGTCATTAAAGGATAGGTTGGGATCAGGTGGAATTCGACTTGTAGTCACCTCCACGCGGTGAGTTCTGGATGACATGTCTACGCCACGGAAGAGCTGCACAAGAAAAAAATGAAACGTTTAAATATATTACGAGTAAATACAGTAATGTAAAATAGAACGAATACTTGTAGACTGTCCTTAATGTCCAAACAGAACAGTAAAATTATGTAATCAAAGCGATATCTGGGTTGTTTCAAATATCACACTAGTAGTAAGATAATTATTTATAAAAAAAGTATGATTAGATCCTGACTGCAAAGCCATTGCGCACATACAGACAGACAGACAGTGTAGTTAAAAAAATTAAGGAAAGCAATCCGTTGAGTTAAATAGCTCCTTTTATTTTTAAATAGTCGAACTGCAAACCTGAAGCGTTATTGCAGTGCGCCGCACAACAAAACCACCTATTAACGAGAAAGTGTTATTCTGTATTAGACAAAAATAAAGTCTTGCTTCCTCACAGAATTTTTTTAAATGACGCCACCTACATCGTCCCCTATTAAATCTACATCATTCGCGTACACGAACAGTTGATTCAAGCCATTCAATGTTAATACCTTTTTGTCCTCTTTTATTTTTAGAATCCCATATTCTAACGCAAAGTTAAACAGTAGTGGTGACAAGGCATCACCTTGTTTCAATCCGCTTTGAATCCCAAATTATCTGACATATTATTTACCTATCCGTACTGTGCTTATGGGGTCGCTACGACACATCCTCACTAATTGAACAAGTTTTTTCGGAATTCCAAATGGTACCAGGATACTTTTTAACTTTTTTCTTTTGATAGAATCACATGCTTTCTTAAAATATATGAATAGTCGATGAACCGTCCCATTGTATTCTCATTTCTTCTCTACGATTTGTCTCAAGACAAAACTCTCTTCCAAAGTGGATCTATTTCTTCTAAATCCAATTACTTCATTTACACACACATGCTTAGGCGATTTAGCAGTATATTACTCAATACTTTGTAATATGATGGGAGTAAAGAGATTCCGCGGTAATTATTACAGTCCGATTTATCGCCTTTGTTATAAATATATTATTGAGCTCCTACTTTGGAAGCTCCTCCTTTCCCCATATAGCACTTATCAATTTATGTAGTTCCTTGATTAGTGCCATTCCTCCTGCATTAATTAACTCGGCGCGAATATTGTCTATTCCTGGTGATTTGACATTTTTCAGTTTCTTTATCGACATTTCGATCTCGATCTCTCTAGGCTCGGGAATCGACGGTCTGCGGTATGGATGTCAGATTCCTCTGTTTGTTCCCCGTTGTGTACATTAAGAAGTTTGTCGAAATAACTTTTCCACACATCGACAATTTTAGTCGGATCCTCCTGAGGATCTGTGTTCATTTTTAAGCATTCCTAACCTCGGCTGGTAACCTTTTCTTATCGAGTTTTCTGAACCTCCGTATGGTGTTTCGTTTCGCGTTTCTGTAGTGTTCGCTTCGCTTTTATTACTTAGCCATCGTTGCCTTGCTTGTTTTCGTTCCTCGTGAAGCTTAATGTATTCTTCACTAAATCAAGGCTTGTTTTTCTGCTGTTTCTTCTCACCTAAACGTTCCTTCGCTGCACCCTTCACTATATCATGAATTGTCTCCCACATGTTACATGAATTTCATTATTAATGTCATCTTTATTATTACTGGAGGCGAATAAGAATTCGAACCTATTTGAGATTTCCGGTTGGTAGTCTGTTTGTACGCTCGGATTATCTAATAGTTTAAATTCGATTTCAGTTGTTTTGATCCCTTGCTTTTTCGGTTCGCGATGCATAACTTTTCCCTCACTTTTGTAATCACTACTGATGGTCGGTGTCACCTTCCGCTTCTCTGTGAGACCTAACATCCATTCTGTTGGTGTGTCTTTGTCTATCTACTAATACGTGATCGATCTGGTTGAGAGTTTTGCCATCCGGAGATATCCATGTGTATTTGTGTATATTTCTGTGTTCAAAATACGTGCTCTTTACTGGTAGGTTTTTAGAAATCACGAAAGTTATCAGTCTTTCTCCACTGTTGTTGTTGATTTCGTGAAGGCCGTATTTGGCTATCGTAGGTCTATATTTTTCCTCCCTCCCTACCTTAGCGTTGAAATCACACAACACAATTTTCGTGTTATACTTCGGTTATCGGTCAAACAACCTTTCTAGTTCCTCGTAAAATGAATCTTTAGCGTTAACATTAGCCTTCTTGGTCGGAGTATGGGCATTTATTAACACTATGTTGCACCATCGAGTACGTTTCGTAATATACGATAATCTTTCGGTTACGAACTCTATATTCTGGTTCGCCGGAAGGCTACTGTTCTTAATTATGAATCCTGTTCCAAAATTGTGAGACTGCGTTCCCCCGTAGTAGAAAGTATATTTCCTTGTCGAATGCAATCTTGACCCGCCCACCGGACTTCATATATCGCTAATATGACCATCCCCTACTTCTCTGTCTCGCCTACCGCCATCTTAAGAGCACCCGTTTTGTATAACGCCTGTACGTTCCTATTCAAAAGTCTTTCTTAACCCTGTTCATGGAGCCCCGTGAAGTAGTTCTCACCCGGAGATCCGAATGAGGGACTAATTTACCTCTGGAATATTTTACCCCAGGAGAATCCATGAACCATCTGTTACTATTTGTTGACATGATTTAGCGATGTAGAATTATCAGCTCTACGACCTCGCAGTAAAGGCAGACATTCAAGATGTCGTCCTCTGTCCACCACTGAGCCTTGCCGACGTCATTCACCTTCAGTCTCGAGATGGTAATGGTGAAGCAACTTCCCATCACCATATTTTTACTCGGGGTTATCTTTCCCTAGTCTTTGTAGATCCCTCTACTAACTGCAAGGCAGCAGTACTGGTTTTGGTCCGCCCCGAAATATTTCCGGTACCCACCATATCTGGTCGTCATTCCCTTATCCGCAACCTGAGAAGGCGCCTAGTGGGAGACCAGTAACTCAAATTCCGGATCACAATATGTTTAGCTTACATAATGATGGAGATGGTCAGTCACAATCACAGGCTGAGAGTGTTCTGTCGTTCCCTACAGAATACTCTGACTGGAAATGTGAATGCCTGGATAAATTGAAGGGCTTGGTGGAAGAAGGGCCAATCCCACTCTTCCATGAAAAATGAGTTTTGTGGCTGAAGTGTAAGCTAGTGTCATCTAGTGTTTACTCTTTGAACTAAATGCATTGTGGGATATGCCCAACACCTTGCAATAGGGGTCAGAACAAGTGATGGCGAATGAACTGTTCGGCTTCTTGGTGGAAGAAAGGCCAATTCCGCAATGCCTTCTTAGCTCACCGTAGATTAGATTAGCTTAGGTTAGATCAGTTTAGGATAAGTTAGGTTTGTATTTGTAGCAGGAAGTCATGTACTATGGTCTTGGTGTCCTGTCATTGCAGATCGAACAGAGGATCCGCCAGAAGATAGAAAAAAAACAAACGCGATAGGTCGGTTGTGAGGAATGCTCTCACAAACAGAATAAGCCTATCACTATCACGGCTCGGATTCACACTGCGTACGTGACAGGTCGCTGATAACTTTACTGACTAGGCGGCAGCACAAGTCAATGGACAAAGTTTTAAAAATACAGAAACGAAATAAAATCAAAAGTGAGGGATTTCCTCACAACCGACCGATGGTGGGTTAAACGTAACATTGTGAGAGTATGATGTATTAGTTCAATTCCTGTTGTCAATTTGTTATTGTCCATTTGCAGGTATATTTGCAAGTGTTCTGTATCTACTTCTAAAATATAAAATACCTACGTTACTTTGATTTTTTTTCTACGTCACAAATAATTTAACTGCATTTCTCTCCAAATCACAAAATTGTGGGATAGGCCCTTCTTCCAATGACCCCTTTAATTCATTGGACAGATGTCTAAGACCACAAATCATCATCATACACCGCAGAAACTACATGATGTGCCTAAATGGGAAGCACATCATTGCTGACAACCCAACTAATTACTGAAAGGATCTGACCACTTATTTAGGATGTCTAAAATTAACTGATGAAGCGATGTTAAACATTGATAAAGCCATGAAAGGGACAGCACATTGATGGTTTACGTGGAACAGACATAAATTGTAGTCTTTCGAGACTTTCGCCTAATTTTCCTGAAAACTTGTGGTAATAAATAAAAAAATCCAAGCAAAGGAGCCAGAACTGAAAATGAACCACATACAATGAATGCTCGTGGAAAGTTATGAGTTACAAATTCACTACACTAATTTAGAGGATCTTTGTATTATGATCACAAGATTGATATGTTACATGCATGAAATGATGAGCCAAATGTTTACAAGTTTAACCAGGAACTTGATAACGGTGGACAGCGTTTTTCAATTAATAACAGAGTCAATAGTTGACAGATGTTTGTGTCTTAAATCATGATCAAAATGTACATCTGAATTCTAGTTGCTAAACGCAGATACCACGAGTTCAGATATCTTTAGAGAGACCATTTTTTTAAAATTTTAATTTAATTTTTAAGGCCTTTTGGAAACTTTGGTTTAGGCCGAATGGATGATGATGGGTGGAATGAAGAAAGTGGGAGGAAACGGGAGAACCTCGAGAAAATCCAGGCACACGGCGTTTGTCCACCACAAAGCCCACATGGCACGAGCAGGGTTTTTTAACCGACGACCCCAAGCGCCAGAGGTGAGCGCTCTAACTATTGAGCCTCCACGGCCCCATTCACAAAGCCCATAACCGGAAGAAGAGGATAACGTTAGTTACTTCACTTCTGAGGTTAATCAGGCTAATAATAACGAACAGAATTACAGGTTAGATCGCCAGTGCAGTGAGGAACCACGATCAAATTTAGTATCGTGCTCTACTGCAGCCTGACATTTGCACAGCATGTCAGTGCGCTTGTAATAGCGAGACTGGCACAAAACTAAAAAAATAATTAATTAAAATAGCTTATTTATACATCACCTCTCTGTTCGATATGTTCATGTTCAATTACCAAGCAAGAGTTCTTTCAACGAATAAAAGCTAAATATTAGCCAGCAAATTTAGATGTCATAAGGACCATATACTTAGTTATTGTTTGGAAACGCGTAGAAAAGCACACTGGAAAGAACACAAGAAGAAGAGTGTTTAAATCATCAAATTGAAGATCTGTACGAAAAGACTAAAGATGCTGAAGAAGGAGAAGGAAAAAAATATGATCAAACAGCGGATAATTGTGGTAATGCATATCAACAAACAAACTACCATCAACTTACTTAGACCAATTATACGAACTCACTGTAATATGATTATGTAAGCCAGTCAAGCTACGGTAACATAGATAGACAGATGAATAAGAGTTAAGAGGAAAATATTATCTACTTAAGAAATGTACAAGCTAATAAGTTACGTTTTTTAAACTAAGTCGAGGGCACGTGTAAGGCTCAATTAGTATGAAAAGTTAACTTGTAAAAGCAATTAAATAGTTTAAGAAAATAAGATCTAAAGAGTATAGAAAGGAAACACAAATAGACAGACAGTTATGTGTAATTTAGTGTTATGATACGTAACTGTAATAATACATAAGTGTTAATAATACATATATAAATATCTTAATTTGAAAGGTTATATATCAATTAATACGCTAGGAGCATCTATTCTTATTAACAAGAAATAAATATGAATTACAGTGAAGTTTACTTCCCAGTACTTCAAATATTACTTAAACATAAGTAACTTTCATTTTCCAACTATCATGATTTTAATATTATAAAATGCAAAAGTTTATGTACAGTTTTACAAACTTTTACCTTCCACAAAGTCGGACCTACATAAGAGTTGTAATCAAACCTAACCTAATCTTAACCAACGTAACTCCTGACCGAACCTTAACATGCTACAATAAGATACATTTGCTGTCTTGTTTGTATTTTAGTCCCAGAAATGGTTCGCACTATCGATTAAATACGATGTGTCTCTAACATCTTTAAGCGGTAGTAACTTCCTCAGAGTGTAATAAAAGAATAGCCACGTAGTATAAACAAACGAAAAGGAAGGTACCTAGTCGGAAGTTCTGTCCCAAACTTGTACGAAAAATTCCAGTAGTTAGGAATGATGAATGAAAATAACCTAACATTGATGTAAAACGGTAATGTTGGTTGAACTTACAACACCATTGTTTTCCTTTGTTTCTTGCAGAGTGAAGATGGAATGGGAAAAGAAAGAGGATCGTATCGCAGTTCATTACATTACATTAACTGAACATTACACACAAATTTGTTTATCGCACCATACAGCGATATAATGAAACATCGTCTATCGAGGATAAGCCTCGAAGTTGTAGACCTCGCTCGGTTAGGACACCAGCTGTCGTTAAGGTAGTGAAGGCACGAATCGCCCGAAATCCGATCCGTAAGCAGAAACTCATGGCCCTGCAAATGAACATATCGCGATCATCAATGAAAAATGAGAAGGGCGATCAATGAAGACCTAGGACTGCACGCCTATCGCAGAAGGACAGGCCATCGGTTAAATCAGCGCTTGATGAGAGTGCGACGTGATAGATCAAAGTTGCTCCTGCAGCAGTACGCGAATAACAAGCATCGACACATCTTGTTTACAGATGAGAAAATTTTCCCTGTTGAAGAACACCTCAACCACCAGAATGATAGAGTGTATGCTACAACCAGTACTGCAGCATGTGAACAAGTTCCCCGAGTCCAGCGAGGTCATCACTCAGCATCAGTGATGATTTGGCTGAGTGTGTCATACTGAGGCCCCACTGAAGTCCATTTTTGTCAAAAATGTGTCAAAACAGGTGCCAAAGTGTACCAGGAGGACATTCTCGACAAGGTGGTGAAACCTCTTGGCAACACTCTGTTCAAAAATAAGCCTTGGGTGTTCCAACAGGACTCAGCACCAGCTGACAAGGCGAAATCGACTCAGGAGTGGTTTCGTCGTAACAACATTGCGTTCATCACCACCCAAGAATGGCCGTCGTTCAGTCCAGACTTAAATCCTCTTGACTACAAGATATGGTCCTATTTGGAGGAGAAGGTGTGTTCTCAACCTCACATAACTTTGGACCGCTTGAAAACTGCTGTAGTGAAAACAGTGCTAACATAGACATGAATGTGGTGCGTGCTGCCATTGATGATTGGCCGCGTTGTTTACGAACCTGTGTCCAGGCAAGAGGAAACCATTTTGAATAAATGTTGTTCCCAATTGATTGTAATTTATCGTTGTTTAATTTCGCAAAACATTTTCATTTTCCTCCGTGTATTTTACTTGTTGGGACAGAACTTATGACATAGAACTTATGAACTTATGACAATCATGTTCATGTTTCACAAAGTTGTCAAACGGTATTAGTTACGATGTACGATGACCCACATTAGTACTATACGCCAAGCGCAAGGGAACAATTGTGCGAAAAGATACTGATTATGTTCAGCGCTATTACTTACAGATAACTTATAGTGAATAATTAGTAAACTGTTCTGTAAATCGAGTCTTTAAATTGGAAGTAAAATAATAATAAACTATATAAGCATGGTATATTGTAAAATATTTCTTTTATAGAAACCAGTGTAGTGTTGAAAAGTGAATAAACAATTGTAAATACCAGTACATAGTAATTCATTTTGGAAAAGTGTAATAGTGCTTTTTTCTAGAACTCCGTCCCTGATATATCATCTTGTTAATGTGTGATTTAGTTGGATATCACTATTTCAACTGTAAATGCGCAGTGCTGTAGTTACATTACTATGAATCCTCATGATGGGCAGTTTTACACTCTTTCTTCTACATATATGAGAAAATATGAGCATGCCTTCGTTCCTATAAAAATTACCGTGCAGTAATAAATACAATACACAATTAAAAGTAACATTACCTGTGGCAGAGATAAGACCGTGCCAAGAACTGTTACTCTATCTGTTCGACCACATATAACGTTGTCTCCTCTTCATCAATGATAATGAAAGTATGTATCGGAGCATACTATCTACCCCAAAAATTAATTGGTCACAAACCTGAAATGTTTGGCTGAGATACTTGCTCTGTCAAAACCTGGTGGCGTCACATCTTGCTAACAGCGACTACCCTCTGGGCATGCTCTCAACTAGGTTGTGGAAGACGTCCCCTAGCAAAATCTCAGACAGGGGGACATTTCCCGAAACCTCAACCGCCGGTCCAATTTGTCTCAAAGGTGTTTAATGGAATTGAGATCGAGGCTCTGTACTGACCAATCCAAGAGCTGAACATTGTTCTCTTATAGCAGCAACATAGCATTTGTCATTGTCATCTTGAAACTAACAGGGATCCATCCCATAAAAACGCTACAATGTTCAAAGCACTTAATTGTCAATAATTTTACAGTAAGATTCTGCATATATATGCGGTCACAAATAACTACCAGTGGTCCCACACCATAATGCCACACAACCAAATTTCCTGATGGGCACTATGCCTTCCGGTAGATGATGTTCTCCGAATAGCCTCCACACCATACATGTACATCGGACCAAAACAGTGTGACTCTCGATTCGTCACTCCACAGAACAGATTTCCGCTGCTCCAGTATCCAGTTGCGATGGTTCCAACTCTCAGCACCACTTAAGCCTCCAAACTTTATTAGTCTTCGTGATATGGGGTTTATATGCAGCTGCTCTTCCTCAATATCCGAGGTGGTTGGCCTTTGTTTGCAATATTGCAATGGAAAAGGATATGTCTGTTGCTGCCTGAAACTTCTGTTTAATGGTGGCCACCTGCTGTGTTTTTGACAATTTCAAGTTTCAGGATTCTGCGATCTCTCTTGGCCGGAATTCTCGGTCGCTCGGATAGTTTCGCATTCCTACAATGTCCCTCCCCTTCCACTTAGAACGAATGCCACAGTTGATTAGTGCCTGTTTAACTTAGCGGCTATTGCTCTGCTGGAGCAGAATTCAACGATTACATACTCAACGAAGTCCGACAGCCCTGCATCACGCATGATTTGAATTTAATTTTAAGGCCTTTAGGCAACTTTGGCTCAGGCCAGATGGATGATGGGATGAATTGGTAGAATGAAGAAAGTGGGAGGAAAAGGGAGAACCCCGATAAAATCCAAGCACACGGTGTTTGTTCACCACAAAGCCCACATGGCATGAACAGGGATCGAATCGACGACCCCTAGCACCAGAGGTGAGCATTCCACCATTGAGCCGTCGTGGCCCGCACCACACGTCATATCCTTCACAACTGTTTTTCTTGCTCAGCGAAACACATCAGATATGGTTCAGGGCACAAGACGGCCGAACGAGGCCAATCACCTAGTCACAGGAAGACCAATTACTGCTTGGTAGATGTTGTATTTTAGTTACTTTTGTGTTTATTTTCGACGTTAAATTCTTCAGGAACGAACCTAACTACTAATCCTTTATCAATTCAAAATTTACCAAATATATTGGCTACCCGGACAGTTTCTATTTATACTTTAAAATATGAACATTGATATGCAATATCGAAATTCAAAAATAAGTATCGGAAATTTAAAACGTGTAACAACGATCCATATCTAACACAGAAAACGATTGACCATAAAAGAATTCCTGATATTAACTTACCCTTTTTATTGTTGTTGTATCTGAGGAGGTCAAGGACATGTCCCTATTTTTATAACGGAAATGTCTATGTCTTGCTAAAAGAAAGTCTTCTTCATCTTCGGCAATAGTCGTACCCTATGAACAATGAAAAAACTACATAGAAGCTACACAAGATGAACACAAACTCAATGAAAATTAAACCTATATCCTACGATATGAAGATAGTAATAAAATACTACGTTCAGTAGGATTTATTCAACAAGATTTACGGCCGGTTTCACCAACGCTGGTTAAAAAATTAACAATCGTTAAGCGCATTTAACGTCTGATTAAGAGAAATGACTGTTTCTCCAACATCGGTTAACACTAACGGACTGTTAAAGCTCCCGTTAACTTTAATCATCCGATTTTCTGTGATTAATTATTTAACAGTACGATAGTGATGTTGTTACTCAGAAGTTTGAAAAGAGGAAACAAAGGGAAACAAAGTAAAACATACAATTACGTGATAATAGAATGAATATATACTTTTGCACACTACAGTTCAATAAGTTTTATCATCGAAAACTATATTTTAATTAAATAAATTACTAAAATGAATGTCAGGGCTTGGTGCAATTTGCGATGCTAATATCAGGACTTGGTGTGGGCTCTATTCGTTGTTGGCTTCGTGGTGTAATTTGTTAAGGCGTGTTGTTCTGAAGCAGTTTATATTTTAGTTGTGGTGGTTCGAACTCTGGCCAGGAAACATATTTTATTTTCCTAATGTGATCGTTATTATATACATATATTTTGCTTCTTAAATGCTTTTTATACATTAAAATTGAATTCAATCTATTTACGTATTTTGCGAAATTAACGTGACCAAGCGTTCCATATTTTCCGGAACAATCACGAAATTTAACACTTTGTCTCGCCTTTTTAGGGTTCAGCCGGAGCTCTGATTTATCCCAGAAAATCTAAATGAATGAAAGTAGGGAATAATTGTATTAAAAATTACAATGCTTTGCGCTAAAATAACTGTTAATTATACTCTAGCACCAAGACGATAGGGCCTACTTAATCGTTTTTATGGAAATTATATATTACTTTTTAAATGTCAAGTAACTTACAGTAAATTCGGGTTCCTGAAAGTACTTTGTTTCAGGATGCTCAATATGACTTTCCGATTCGGTGTCCCGGATTGGGGTGCGGAAAATCTGAATACCTGATGTGAAATGTAGATACAGAAAAGAAAAATAAACCTACAGGTAGCATGTTCCTGTGGTCCAGTGACTCAGGCCCATAGCCAGGGTTTCCTTCTCAGGTTTGGGGATTCCGCCAGGATGCTCAGTTTGTGGGGGGTTAAAGTCAAAATTGGAAGGGTGTAAGTGAAATTTTGCAGAGTTCCTATCGATTTTTGACAGAATTTTTTTAAAGTTGGTGGGCGTTCTCGAGGATTTGGGGGTGACACCCCCACAGGAAGAGGGTCTGGCGGAATCACTGCTCAGGGTGCATACTGAGAATTTTTGTTCACCCGCTCATATTTGTACCGGGTTTCGTCGGGACAGTAATTTTTATTAGATCATTAGATTTTCAGAAAGTTTCATGGGCAATAATGATAGGGTCTAATAATTATATTTTAGGATTTATCTTTAGACAGTAACACAGTATCCTTTAAGCGGAATTTTGTGAAGTCAAAATACCTAACCAAAATGGCAACATTAGACTCTTTGTTTGAAATTCGAAACGCTTCTTCTTTAGGCAATGCATTGAAATGTATAATACTCTGTAGCCCATTGGCTGGAACAAGCATGTGACATTTCTTTTGCTTTCGAAGATAATGGATGTTTTCATGTGTGAAATTTTAGTATGGAGCGAAAAAAAAATCCTTATCTTTGAAAACGAAATTCTGCTGAAATATTTAAGAAGTTGTTGAAAACCAAACTACGAACAACGTTTCCATATATGAAGAAGTCAGAGAGACGCTATGGAATCTGCCCCCCACCCCACCCCACACACATAATAAAATTCTCTTCGTCTCATGAAAATCGTGTGTTTAACCTCATTATGATCGGTGTTCTGCCCAAAAGCAGGTCCTGTCCTGACGCTAAGGTCTGGGGCAAGGTGAACCGATGGTTGTTTGCAATTGCCTTCCATTGGATGCAGATAAGGTCCTAAGAATAGAACCTACAGTTTAATGTGGACTCCGAACCACCTGTATCGCCAGCAAGAATTGAACCCGTGATCAGGGGTGTGCTGGAGGGGCTCGCGCGAACCCTTTATTAAATAGTTATATTTGTTAGGAAACTTCTGTTCAATAGTTATAACTCTTCTGTTATAACCCTTTGTAAAATTATTTGAAGCAAACTCCTGCCCAGAATCCCTTAATTTTAAGACTGCGATCTTTACCAACCACTCACTCACAGGAACAACTATGTGTAAAGTAGGAAGTAAAATAATATCTTGAGACCCCCCCTTCCCCAAATGTTTCCTGCAACCTGCATTTTGTAGCTTGTGATCCGCCTGCCTTTCGTATGAAACTTGCAAAATGGAAATGCTGATTAAAAGCATATTGTTACGTGTTTATGTCGATGTTCCCACGGGATTTGGTTGCATGTATGTCTACTACTGTGTTTCACTATTTACATTTCATGTATTACAAAAGTAGGTTGAATCCAGTTTCAATGTATCATAGTAAAAAGAGCGTAAAATTTGCTTTCCGCACTCAGGAGATGGATAAAAGATTCATCTCTGTTTTACTATAATTTATTATGATAATATTTGATTAGCATTCTATTGGAGATCATTTGAATACATCAAATTAATTTACACACGCCTTGAACACACACACACACACATGCAAATATAAACGCCAGCGATTTGTTACTTGATTGTGGACTGCACAATTCATTTGTTGCCAATCCTCTCTTTTTCATCCTGCCAATCAAAATTCGTCAGGCTATGAGAAATTTAGAAATCAAGTAGTTTCTTAACTTCCGTTTGTAAACGGTTAGTTAAATTCGTCACGTTAGCGTTGGTGAAATGAAATGGAAAAAAAAAATCGACTGATTAAAAACTTCACGCACTGTTAGTTATCGGAAGGTTAAGTTTATTTAATCAACGTTGGAGAAACCGGCCCTTAGGGTTTTACATAATTTTCAAAGTACTGTTACTCGTTCGAAAATTAGCGCAATGACCAAAAATACAAGGAACTTAAAAACTTGAGTAGAATGTGAAAACGATCCTAAAGAAGTTCTCTTATGTGTTCCATACTAAAGATTTTCTGCTGTATAAGAAATTCAACATTCGTTATTGTTAATGAAATATCATACGATATACTAAAAACAATAATAATAAAAAAAAAACTTTCGAAACACAGAAAAGCACTAACTAAAAATTGTATATACTAACGTTTTCGCAGCTCCATATGGCCGTATAATTATGTACGTAGGAAGGTAAGTGGAGGAAGGAATAAATATGCGTGTCCAGCAATAGATGCTGTAATGAATAGAGTAATTCATCCTTCATATATGATTATGAGGCCATATGGAGCTGCGAAAACGTTAGTGTATACAGTTTTATTAGTTAGTACTTTGTTTTTTGTTGTTCTTTTTTCGAAAGGATTTGATTTGTTTCTCTTCACGCTATCCATTTGTTAACATAAAATGTTTTGCATATGTTTTTATACTACACCTACATACACTGACATCAACTACATGCAATACTACTTACCATAACGATTTTGCATGACAGAGTTTCATAACGTTGGTGATTTATTTTATGCTTCACAAGTACTTTTTGAACAAGAGGAATAAATATTTGATACTTTTTTCCCAACTGAACTACTAATGCACATAAAGTGTCCATAGCTGTATGTCTCAACTCAGGGCTAGAGTCTAACGTCCTTACAAGTGGATGTATAATTCGTGAAGCAAAATCTGTAAAATCCAAAGTATCTGCCAAATGATCAACGGTTTCCAGAGCCACACGACACACCGGTACCGGACAGTCTGCTGCATCAAAAAGTCTCACAACAGGAGGCAAAATAAGGTGTAAATAATCATCTAGATTATTTCCGAACTTTTGAAGTGCTGATAATAACTGAAAACAAAGAAAAGAAAATTAATAATGCTTACAAAGGACAATAAACTAAGAGCTTTATTCAGAAATTACTTTCGAGTAAAGTACTATAACGAACTCATATCTTCACGAAGCACACAAATAGGTTGTTAATGCTTAGTATACATGATTATTCGACTCAAGTAGTACGCATTATAATCGTTAGGTAACATTATGATACAGTAATAACAATCACTTAACTTATAGGAAAAAAAATTAGTTCTTAAAAAATACTTTTATCAAAAAATTTAGAAACATTATGTGAAAATATTATTTCAGATAAACGGAACAGCTATAGTGTAAAATAAATAATGTACTGTACTTACATCATTTTGTAGTCCTCATTTAAGAAAACTTCTTTGATCACATCATATCACTAAGTACTTTTCGGTCTCTAGATTGAGACCTTCATCGGATGAAACTACTTTTTTTGTTTGTTTAAGTGTTTTATGGAAAATACTGTAAAAAGTGTTATACACAATATTTTTTTGTTAAAGTGTATATTGTTGTGATGTAAATTACATGTTGGAAATTTCGTTTTTAACCATTTTCAAGTGTGGCCAGTTAATATGAGTTAGTGCCAAAACGCCCTGGCTGGGAAATTCACTGTTTTAAGTGCCAAAATGCCCTTCACGGAAGAGCAGATCTTATCAGTTCAGAAATACCCTGCAGATACGTGCCAAAACGTCCTTTCACTTTTCCAATCTAGGAGAATCAAAGGAACGCCCAGGAATATGGAGAAGATGAGATGAATTACTTTACTTCACATCCTACCCCAACCATATTCCTAGGCGGCTGCTAAAGTAGCCTTGTTATTGATTTCATTGTTGCGGAGAGCAACTCGTCACAGAAGTTCTACTATGATGTATACGCTAATACTACGCTACTGTCATATTAGCCGGATCTACTACTCCAACCTTGCCACGGAACTTAAGACACCTCAACAGCTTTTTCATGTCTTTGTCTGCAGCGTATTGGCGAATGGCACTAGCAATTCACTTATCTAAATTAACGTATTTGTTTTTCCTTCTCTTTGTATCCAAGTGTAATTCACCCCTTATTTGCAATGTGTCGTAATGGCTTGAATCTTCCTTTAATACCAGCTATGCCAGCTTTCTGCCGAATTCGTTGTCCTATGATGTAGCCCAAAACAGTTCCACATAGCTCCGATATTTTCATTTTCTAACCAGTTCTGCACAAAGCAGTCGTTGAACTGTGAAACTTTGTCAATTGTTGGCGACGTCTCCATGATGATTAGCCAACCATCCTCAACGTCCACCGGATTAAGGTGCGCCAAAGCAGCTATCATGCGAATGTGCATTCTAATTTCTTCATTACCCCTGTACACAGTTGCCATTCCGAGGTCCTGCACCATTCTCCACAAACATTGGTTGAAGTGAAAGTTACACCCCTACAACTTGAACTCAGGAAGTTGTTGCCGGAGGGCAGCTACAGTTGAGAGTTCAAAGTTGACATCATGATCTTGGGCTCCCACGCTGGAACATGCCACTTCAACAATGAGAACAGTTGAACGTAAGTGTCTTTGGGTTTGGAAGGAAGGAGGCAGTACACAGCTGGCCTAACTAAACCCTGGACCTCGGCATGAATTGTGTAGATTTGCGCAAAGTATTTCGGACAACTTTTGAATCTGCCGTCTCCAATTAGAAGGTCACTATCCACTAAACATTCAAGACCCATTTTACTGCCAAAGACAATAGTTCGGTTGTTAGGACTGAGGTACGTATCGCTCGGAATGAAACTATCTCCATTTGTAAATCTCGCGATGTGTTCTGGAAATACAATATTATTTACTGAGTTGACGTTGAGTGGTACTCCCAGTGCTTTTCTTCGTGTCCTGTACACGCTCGACTTAAATCCAGTGAGCGTTTGCATTGTACACACAAAGTCAAGTCCCATGTTGGTCGCCTCTGCAAACTCTTCTTCAAAGATCTTTGGGGCGTATGTTAACTCCTCCTTGGCTCACTTCTTATAATTGACTTTGCATTTCAGAACCTTTACCTTCGCCATGTCAGCAATACATTTATGTGGATTAACTGATAAAATAACATCTCCTTCACCTACGGTCACGCTACCTCTGCATGTACTGTCCTTTTTATAATTATTGACGCACACCCAGTATTTTGATCCATTCTTTATTTCCGTGTTTAAGTTATACCTATGTCCACCAAACAAAACCAATTTCTTCCCTCTGTTGCTTTTGACGTACTCCACTGATTCCATATCAGGAAAACACACGTTCTGAAACGAAACTAATTTGATTTTGAACTGTTTGACTTTTCGAGACAAGACATCTAAAATGTACTACTACTAATAAAGGTAATAGATATAAATTATATAAAGAAACATTACATTCTAATTGCTGTGTTTCCACAATCTGGCTAAGCTGTCAGGCTCTTCGGGTCAAACTGACCATTCCACAATCTTGCCAGCTGTTCGGCTTTTCGAGACAGGACATTTAAAATGTACTACTACTTATAAAGGTAATAGATATATATATATAAAGAAACATTTATTATTTACCAACGTGAATTATGAGACCTCGCACACACTTTGCCGATGCGAATAATATAAAGCCTCAACACAATTTTACAGCCCATATATACCTCAACCATATTGTGTTGTTATTTAGCAACCACGAATACCTGGCCGTCTGGAAAGGTGAAAGGGCGTTTTGGTACGCATCTGCAGGGTATTTCTTCCACGAAGGGTGTTTTGGCACTAAAAACAATGAATTCCTCAAGCAGGGCGTTTTGGCACGACACCGTTTGCACCGTTAATGTGTAGATTTAAGATTTTAATAAAAATTAACTATTGTAGTTATTTGATATCTTAAAATGTATTATTTGTGTTTTATTGATAATGCTAATGTGAATCGTGTGTCGTAAGTTAAAATCTAAAAAAAGGGCCTGTTATACCTAGCGTTCCCAAGTATTTCCTCGTGAAAGGTGACCACGCTTTGTGAAGATCTCCCTTATCTGTGTTTAATTAAGGAGTTTTAGTAATTATGGATAATTGTTTGGAAAGTCCCGATACTTGGTTTTCCGAATTAGCATCCATTTCGTGTTCGCTAATTCTTACAGATAGGCAACTTATGGTGATGCCTATGTATCTTTTTCCACAGTTACCTTCATATACTCATGACTTTTGTATCTTGTACATTATTTTGCTGGTGTTCTTGGCGTGCTCAATGCTGATGCTATGCTGCATTTGTTAAAATCCTTTTACAGCTGTTGTGTTGCTCGTGGAATGCTAGGCATCTTGACATACTTAATAACGTTACAATTTTAATTGTTTGATTATGGACTGTGCAAGAGCTGCGCCATTTTTCAAGTTGATTTTTACTGTAACCGTTTTTCCCCTAACGTTAAAAATATTAAATTTCAGTGGCCAAATCGGGGATGGGATATTTGACACTGAAATTTGACATTAAAATTTAGACACTGAAATTAAATAAATTTTTACGTTAGGGATCACAGAATTACAGTAAATATCAACTTGAAAAGTGGCACAGTTCCGCACAGTCCACATTCAACAGATCAAACAACAAAAAACGTAACGTTATTAAGTATATTAAGATGGACCACGAAAAACACAACTGCTGGAATGGGCTGAATACGAAATTTCCAACGTGTAAGGTGCATCACAACAACATACACTTTAAGTAAAAATATTGTCTATATCACTTATTACAGTATTTTTCATAAACATCTGTATATTTAAACAAAAAAAGTAGTTTCATCTTATGGTCTCAGTGAAGAGACCGAAAAGTACTTAATGATCAAAGAAGTTTACTCAAACGAGGACTACAAAATGATCTAAGTACAGTACATTATTTATTATACAATTTAAATCCTCAGAGTGCAATGATGGCATTATTTAAACTACAATTAGTTAGAATAATTTCACATAATTACCTTAACAGTTACTGCTCGGTCCTTGCTTGTATCATGAGTAAGTACTCGTAGGATCTGTGGCATTAACTGTGGTAGATATATTTTGAACTCTGCTCCTAACGCTACAGCAATATGTTCCACCAGTAGAATTATTGTACTCTGTAACGGACTACTCACAGTCCAAAATTCCTGAAACGAAACAAAGTTTCTTATTTTTAAAAATACTAGCTAATGAATCACATATCAAGCAACGGAATGATTCACAAGTCCAACAAGTAAAGTATAAGAAGCTTAGAATACTGACCTATTTATGCAAATGATAACACTTTGCCATTAAAGTACAATAGCGAAAGTGTTTTTAAGTTCAAGAACTAACATAATTTCAAATTTCGGAACGGTCGGCATGCTAAAATGATACCGTCTGGCTTCTTGCCTCTTGGGCAAGTTAGGTACTGGGGATAAGGATGTAGCCATTAATAAAAAGCAAAGGATAAATCTCAGAAAAGTATGTTTCATTCTGAGGAAAGGTTATAATATAAAAGTAGCGCCATGTTACTCACCGGACTGTATGGTTGGTCTAGAGTTAAAGATGGGCTTGTCAGCCAGTCTCCAAACTACGTAGAGTAGAGTATAGAGTACCTGTACTATAGGCTAGTACAGTCTTTGCTTATAGTATAACTTGTTCTGTTGAGTCTCTTCTTCTCTGTGTGTGTTGTCGTATATCTTCTCCTATATATTAGACTCACTTTTTCCCTTTTGGGGAGCTGAGGAGCTTAAGCAACTACATAGGTCAGCACAATTCGAGGGGAGGTGATGGCCCATGCAGTCTGAAGCTCCTGTTTTTCCACTCATACAGTCCGGAAAGGTTTCTGCGTTATTGACATAATAAATGACTTACATTAACAATATTTTACATCACCAACAAGTTACGTATACTTGTTATGTATTATTTTGTACATGGGTAAGCGTCTTCCGCTATTCTAATTGTCTCTTTAGGTATTTGTTACCTGTTGCAATTTATAACATTTAATACACAAGTTCACTTGATAGTAGTTTTGTTGTCAATACGTATGTCTTTCAATAAATCTAAATACGGTCTTGGGATCGACCGATATCCCTGTCAATACTGCGGTTAGGAATCCGAATGTGTTGTTGAACTGTCAATAATTTAAAAATATTTTATTACTACAAATTTAATAATAATATTAAAAAAACTCGTATCCTCGAAGCACAGTGGTTTCTGCGTAAATCTCTGCCCACCACTGTGCGTACAGATTATTAATCTTCACCCTAATTATTCTATATTTGATTAACATTAGGATATTGACATTAATTTGAAAATAGAAGTATAACCTACCTTGAGAGAAATTTGTCAATACCGTTCAATAAATTTAGAAACTGTTTGTTTACAATAGCAAAGAAAAATGACTTTTGAAAGCACGAAGAAGATCCAATCACAATTTAAATAAATCCAATCGTTAATAAAGTAGATTCATCGTGAATAAACTAGGTTCAAACAATACACTAAAGATCAAACGCAGTGTACATATCTTCAACATGGTACACTTTCCTCGCTGGCACCGTATCATATAAGAGAATGGTGATTAAAAACACAACAAGTTTCGCCAAATAATGCACTGACTTCCTCAGGTGAAAACAGGTAGGTTGAAGGAATAGAAGAAGCCGTCCGCACATATGTCCTTTGTCAGTTTTCTTTGCAGGTGAAATAAAAATGGCGGTCCTGAGCGGAAAGAAGATAGGTGCAAAGTTGCCACAGTGTGTTGCGAAATGGAATGCTGTTGCCAGATACTAAAACAGAAGGGCTTCGATGAACAGCTGTGTGTTTGGTTAAGTATGGGAAGTTACGTGTATAAACATGTTTATTATTTTTTTTAAAATGTTGAAATAAATGAATAAATGTTTGAAAAAATATGACGATGTTTTATTGTATTTTATTTATTGTGTCAAATCACAATTTATGTAACATGCCTTGATCTAAACTTAAAAAAGGTTGTTTTATGTGAATAAGAATGCTTTCATAAACCATTCTCTCTTTATGAGAATCTGATTTGCACAATATATCGACATCGGTTACTTCATGTGTGGTAGTTTTCATGTGTTGCAAGTGATCTGGAAAACTCCACAACCTGTGTTTTTGGAACATAGTAATTTTAAACTGGGTGAAATTTTTATTTAACGTTTTTAGGGTGGTTCGGGAGGGTTTCAACTTATTTTTAACAAAACTGTTTTCAGTCTGTCGGTAACAGGTTGGTACAAAGGCAAACCTATCCATGTTTTATCTTCTTTTTTTTCCATAAAGAGCGAATGGTTTATGAAAGCATTCTTATTCGCAAAAAACAACCTGCACTAAATTTAGATCAAGACATGTTAAATAAATCGTAGTTTGACATAATAAATAAAATGCAATAAAACATCATCATATTTTTCTCAAACATTTATTTCATCATGTTTTTTTAAAACAATAAACATATTTATACACATAACTTCCCATACATAACCAAATACACAGTTGTTCATCGAAGTCTTTCTGTTTTAGTATCTGGCAACAGCATTCCATTACGCAACACATTGCACCTACCTTGTTTCCGCCCAGGATGGCCATTTTTTATTTCACCTGCAAAGAAAACTGACAAAGGCAATATCTGCGGACGGTTTCTTTTATTCCATCAACTTTTAAAACTATCTTTTCTTAACTTGAGGAAGCCTATGCATTATTTGGCGAAAGTAGTCGTATTTCTAATCGCCATTCTGTTATACGATACGATGCCGGCAAGGAAAGTGTACCGTGTTGCAGGTAAGAGTATAATTTGGTCCTCGCCACATAAACTTACACTTTTAGTGTACAAATTTAGGTGTGAGGTGAACTGTTTGTCTCATATAGGCATTTGGCGGAAAGATGACTGGAATTTGTTGATTATTATTTTCAAATTGAGATCGTAGTACACATACACACAAAAAAAATTCTTCTTTAAATCAGCTATATATGAGTAGCCCAGTTACAAACACGGCCAGGTCCACTTTCCAGGAGCGTGCAAAAACCGTTTACTATAGATAAAAAGCATTAATGTTGCTATTCTTTTATTTGGATACCAATATGTAATTAAAATTGAATGTGTAACAGATGTGATACATTATATTAAAAGTTTATTAGTTAATTACAAAACAAAATTGAACGTGGCCGGGTTTGTAACCAATTGTGGATCTGTCCGTCTTTATAACAAAAACTGCAGACATGAAACTATGAAAGTGATTCCTTGAGGTTGGTTTTTAAAAACGATAATACCAGAGAGAAATATCTTCCTATTAAAGGCATCTAAGCAGTTCTTTACTCACTTTACATGTTTCGCTAACTGATTACTAGATGTCTCCTGGGTTAAACAAGCTTCGCTATCTAACCGCTATATGTCTCTTACATTACTTCTTCTACCCTTCAGCAACGCGGTAGTTGAGATTGGGTCACGTGATCCTCCCACCCGCTTTTGCACTCTTCATTATCTTTTCAGGCCTCGGTAGAGAGGAGAGAAATAAAGAGAGAAAGCTGTCACGTGATCCTCGCACTGGTCGCGAAACTCGAGAGTTGGAGACACCACAACAAAGGAGGTTGGCGATGAATGGCAAGGGAAAACATGTTCTTTTAAACTAAACGAGGCTGTAAGTTCTTGGAAACATAGCAGTCAGCATGAGGTCTTTAGCCTTGCAAATGTTTTGTTCTCTCTCTCTCTCTCTCTCTCAGGTAGAAAGGTCCATCAAACCAACTACAAACACAAAAAGAACGCACGAGAGGGACTGTTTTGTCTTAAGCAGGCATGTACTGTATCTAGAAAATGGTTTCGGGAGGAGTTCCCTGGTTACAGGAGTCCAGGTGTGTGCGAGAATGAAAATGTATTTTAAAAATTTACAATTATGCATAAAAGTATAAACATTCTGTATAGAACTGAATTTTAGAAGGGATCCGAATCCACCCCTAATTACGTCTTTTTATTAGTCCGATGTACTTTGTAATTGGAGAATAATAAATTAAAATATCAAATAATTAAATATACATATCGAACTCCAAAAAATTAAGTATGATCCATTTTTTATTGTTTTATCGTGAGCATTCCACAAGCAAGCAACATATTTATGACAGATAACTTAAAGTATTTAAAACTGTTTGGTGGATGTTTGGTCAGAAAGGAAATCAAAACGATGCCGAATTATTTCTTTCACATATTTTAAGACTGTTCCCTCTTTAACTCATCACTGTTCAAATCTTCCACAAATCCGCCGAAAGACCATTGTCCTAATCATTTAATTTAAATATCGTCCTTAACTTTGTTCATTCAGATGTGGACTCTTACTCGCTTTGTGAGCATTATTGTTTTAGTTTGAGAGTATTTTAATTTTGGGCATTGTCAAATTGAGACCAATCTTAATGAAGTCGAGAGTTTGGTCTCAATAAAGTCGAGAGTTTATCTCCTTTACAAGATAATAATAATTATTATTATTTTTAATTCCTCACTTACTCTAGAAAAGGCCTTTTCGTAAAGTGAAAACCAGTACAAATTCATTCATTTGAAATATATTTGCTCTTAGAGTTCCAGGTTAGATTCCCGGTGAGGATACAACCGGTTCGGATGCTGACCAGACAGTTGTGTCGTCTGAGGGGTTAGGCCAGCGACTCGAAGGCCGCGGATTCGAATCCCGCGATTGAAATGAATTCTTGTAGATTTTAACTTGAAGTCTTCACAATATAATCGTGACGGGCCAAAGCCAAAAGTTACTAGAATGGCCCATTCAAAATAAAGATTTCCTTTACAAGCGGTAAGTAACCCACCACATTAAATTGTAGGTCCCCTCCTTAGCACTATATCTCAATCCGATAGAAGGCATTGTCAAACCACCACTGTATCAACTTGCCCAAGGATCTTCGGGTCAGTACCTGTCTTCGAGCAGAACACCCATCAGTGTCGTTTCTTTGCAACACAAAGTAACTAATTTTCGCGGCAATCTTTTCAGTCGACTCCTTAACTTTAATATATTTTGAAGGGATTAAAAATAGACGATTTCGATTTATAGACTACTAAATAGGACAAATAAAATCAGAATGTTTAAAGATAATTTTAAACAGACGATTTAACACAAATTGGAAAGATAAGATATATATATACATACATATTTCTCTGGAAAAAAGTTCTGATTCATTTATGTTCAGAATATCTAGCAATTAAGTACAACACGATACGTGCACCATTCATTTTTTCTACAGCCTCACGTTTCCAACATTTGCAGTGATTAATAGTGGTCTAGTGAATACAGTTGCTACTTTAGATAAACACTGGCGAGATGGTACGGAATCTAGTTAGCTGAAGACAGATTTTAGTGCTTCCTCTACCTCATCAAAAGAATGCCGGATAATACCTACAATAGAGAGTCTGGCCGCTACCTTCCATTTCTTGATTCTGATCTTTAGCAAAGTATGATACTTTGAAATTATAATTATTGGTGGTAGATCCAAATGATATACAGTATCTGAACATTGTATACTATAAATTAAGATTTTTTATTTGAATTCTATTTCCCTTGAGAATAAATTAACAGTGGATGGCGATATACGTGATTTGTTTCGTAAAAGAAGCATTCATTATGATGCACCACACTTTGCATAAATCATGCTAATTAGGATGTCATTTCCATCTGATTGAAACTAATGGCGAAACAAACTTGAGTATTTTTTCGCCACTAGTTTTCTCAGGAAATTCTTACGGTAATTTTATGACAAAAAATATGGGCAAATAGGTAATTTTAACACAGAATAGAAGAATTGTAAAGCAGCTGATCTGACCATTGTATGCAAAGACATAATCAAACCCGTGCCTATGAGGAAGTCCATTCAGGGCCTATGGCGGGCCCATTCTAAAATAATTTCACCCCTAATATTTTCTTGGTCGCATACAAAACTCAGCTTTTATATAAAACGGAACTTTCCTCACCTAGACCCCTTAAATTTTCCGCGCCCCCGCCTAATGGTATGATGGCGAAAGACTATGTTAGTAATTTAGTCAATAATAAATAATAAAAATACTTCATTCTAAAAATGTACCATTGTTCTATAATTAAAAAACTAGCAACGCCACTTATAAAAAGTGGGTTATAATAAAATGCACTTGTAATAAAATAGAGGGTGACGTGACAATTATACTGCACAGCTTGTAGAAACATTTGTACTTATTTGTAGCGTAATCAGGGACTTAATTTTCAACTGTAACGCCGTTTATCCACGTCTTTGTCGACCACCTAGCTTCCGCACAGGTTCATGTCCTATGGCCGAGAGCCCCTCTGTCTCCTGAGTGCGCCAAAACTGCCTTTGCCGCCAACGGTTTACCTTTCAAATTTCCACCAATAGGATTTAAATGTTTGAGGCGCAGCCGTAGCCTAGTTCCGCTTCACCAATGCCGCTGCTGCTGTTTCCCGCTCACCAATGTGTCAGTGGGAAAATCCGGAAAATGAGGACATGGATTTCTCACTAATTCTTTATCTCCAACAGTATTTACTACAGCACAAAGCACACAAACACACGCATTAACTCACTTTTCTTCCAAAATTTTCCAATAAAATGTTAATTCGCACATAATAAGGGCGAAAAACTGCCAGTTACACTTGAAACTTGGTGAGAAATTCCCGTTTGCTGCGGTATCTACTCGTTATCTGTTTGTGAGGGAGCTACTTGCTGCCATCTCCTAGTAGGTGGCGACGCCAATCGGTCGAACTTAAAGTCACTAGCAAAGAGTCTCCAGTAATTAACAGTAGAGTAAAAACTGAAGTAAATTTATTTGCTGGCAAGGTGAAGAGCGCTGTAGCAAAAGCCTGACGGAAAATTCTGCTACAGTTCCTACACAGTAAAAAATGACTGTGTTAATTCAACACAAAGCGGTGTCCCAGCGTGACTACACCTTTCTTTTGTGTGTGTTAAAAATCAACACAGCATACGGTGTTAATTGCGGTACTGGGAGGAAAATGCAGAGAGATTTGAACATGTGTCGCGCAGTTAGAAAACCAGCGCCTTACCGTCTGGACTAACTCCCCAACATTAAATTCAAACAGTATAGAGGGTCAACAATATGTTGTGGAACTCCAAAACACAAAGTTACTTCCACGACTAAATTCAAACAGTATATAGCAATAAAGTTACTCTCACGACTTATGTCATTGTTTAATCACTTTTCAATTTGTCAATTAGGGATTAGAAGGTCTTTTCTACTGTGATATTACGTCACTTTTCAGAAAACTAATATTTTCTGACGATGTGAAAGAAGACTTTATCTTCTTGTTTTGATGAGAGCTTTTCGTTCCTAGAAGAATCGGAAGAATCATCCTATTTTTTGTCCACCAAATATATATATATATTGAGTTCGCTAAACTTGCTCAGCCTGTTAGAGATGCCTCAAAGCTATAGACAGATTAAATTCCGTTCTCTCAACAAGACTTGCTAAGGTGTGGGATGCTCTGAAATGCTTTTTTTGTAAGATTCATCCACAATATATTCTTTTATTTCCTGACTTGGTATCATGGGCAAAATGTTTGTACTTGTATTTGAATGTTTAAGTTATAAGACTGTAGAGCCTTTAATAGATCACTGAGCATGTGAAAAATTCAGCCTGTTTCATTTTCCTTCGTTTTATCGCGAGCATTCCGCGAGCAACGGATTTGTGACAGACAACTTAAAAGTATCTAAAATTGTTTGGTGGACGTTTGGTAACAAAAGCAATCAATATTATAATAATATCAATAAATCATATAAATAATAATCAATAAATAATATAATTACTGCTATCTATTTTCCAAAAGTACTCATTCTCCACTTCCACTATAAATCTTTCAGTGTCGAACATCTTTACGTTTTCGCAACTAGCAATCGAATAAATTCATACTTGGCTCATGGTTTTGTTTGTATTTTTCCCCAATGTCGAAGAATCTTATTCCCTGAGGCCATAACTAAAGGCACATTAGAAGACTTCTTCTCCCAAAAATATTGTCATTTACGAGAATTCATTCTTCTTATACAGTTTAAGTAAAGATAGTTCTTAATATTGCTTTCACTGAAACAATCCACAACCAAAGATAAAAATTTTAACGGACGGATGCATCCAGACAATATGTATAAAGAGAGGGAGAGAAAGGAGGAGAAAGAAGGGGGACGGACTTTGTTATGAGAGGCAAAAGACTCTTCTCTGCTCTGTCATGAAGTCATAAAAATGGAATGAACAGACGCCAAAGATGTTTGCCACTGGTAAAGATCAAATTTACCTCATGGGAAATATTTTGCTAAACAAAGATAAATTATATGCCTGACTTTTTCTTCCTTGTTCAGTTCCTCATATGCCATGGGAAAAAAGAGATCGGCAATAAAAACAACTGACAACCATGTTCAAAGTGTGCCTAGTGTGCGCTGCTTCATAAGGATAAATGAAAAGCTATTTTAACTCCACCTCCCAAGTCGCCTAGTATGCGCTGCTTCATAAGAAAGCAAGGACTCATTTTTTATGCGACTGAGTCGCGCGACCAAGTCGACTAGTATTCGCCAGGACTTAAAAATATAACTAATGTGTTTTACCAGTGCTCCCTTTCTTTAATCACGGTAAATTACGTTCTGATTAATTTTTAATGTGTGATTATGCACAGCTGAAACGGGTCACCAGGTCAATCGGGCCAAGTTTTGTACCGGGTCGCCGGGTCTATGCTTGTGACCCGGTCTGACCCAATTTCGATTCAGTGACCCGGAAGGCAAATCGGAAATGTAATTCTTTCCTTATGGTACACTTTTGCGTTTAAACAGTGTTTATTTCAGGGGTGACTACACCACGGCTGGAGCCCCACAGAGCACCAAACAAACGACGCCGATAACTTTCTAAAAATTGTAACATGTGGAAATAATCTCATGCCCTCGGAAAGAACAAAAACACCGTCGGAAGTGTGCAAACACCCCCTCCAAGAGGCTATTCTGATATAATTTTGTGTTTGATGTATTAAATAGGATAAAATCAATAAAAATCTTTTAAAGCTCTAAAAAATGAAGTTCTCGTACATAAGTTCACTTCTCAAGAAATTTCAGACATTACAATTTTGATAAATTCAAACCACACGAATAAGACCAACTCACCGAGTTAAGACTGGGCCACCGGGTAAATCGGGTCAAGATCCGGTTTCATGTCATTCGAGTCAAGTTTCGGACCGGGTCACCAAAAGTGACCTGCTTTGCTGAAGTGAAAGTACCTTCGGCAGTTCTCCCTGGACGTGTAGGGCCCAGACTGAACTCCCTTTAAAACCCCCTTAAATCCGTCTCTGAGTACAATTGTTACATTATGCTGTCCATCTGATAATACTGCAAGTTAATAGCTAGGCTGACAATCAGCCTGGTTTGAAAAAGCGAACAATCAGAGATTTTCTTTGTTTCCTGTTCACTGCTGGTAGACCCATATATGGAAAAATCAAACCACCAAATAAAAAACAAAACAAAAAAAACTGCCCAGCCAAAAAAATGAGATACTGGGTAACAAAGTGCTTCCCCTTAATCCATCCCTGCGTGGAAAAGGAAAGAAATTGTTTGGGGAACGCCTGCCCTTGTTGGGTGGTTCCTGCAAAAGGAAGAAAGAGGAACGTTGCTTCCCTTCACTCAACGGACATTAAGTAAATGAAGAGGAGGGGTGGAAGGAGGGTTGAAATGAATGAATGAATGTTCATCTTTCGATTCAGAAGTCAAAGAAAATACTGATCTTTTTTCTGAATAATAGGGTGTACGCAACAATACATACCTTATTTTCTCTACATTTCGTTTCATAATTTGAACCATCATACAAAGGTAAAATCACAGAGTTGAAACATGGTTACTTTCGGTGACCCGCTTCGAAACGACCCGAATACCCGAAACCCGAGCTTGACCTAAGTGACAAGGCTGATTATGACTCGGCCAAAGATCGAATCTTGATCCGGTGGCCAAGCCTTAACCCGGTGACTTGGTCTTATTCGTATGGTTTGAATTTATCAATAATATAATTCGTGATATAAGTTGGGAGGTGAACTTATGTACGGGAACTTAATTTTTTCAGGGTTTTAAGATTTTATTGATTTCATCCTGTTTAATACATCAAGCACAAAATTCTATCAAAATAGCCTTTCGGGAGAGTATTTGCACACTTCCGGCGGTGTTTTTGTTCTTTCCGGGGCATGAGATTATTTACACATGTTACTATTTTTAGGAGTTTCACCCCAAAGTAAAGGCATGAACAGAGAATGACATGTCTTTTTTTTTTTTTTTTTGTATTCTCCTATGGTTCTGAAAATTTCGCTGCTTTTATTATTTCTTTAACACCGGACAATCAGGTGAAATTGGAATGAGGCATGAATATTTTTAAAATGAAACGCTCACATCCTCCTCCTCCAAGACAATTTTCCAAAGGACACTTAAACTCCTCTATTGAATGTAATCATTATTTCTCTCCAAAATTGTTTCTGTTACGTAAATAAGACTATTACATAAATCTTAAACTCTATTTACATTGAGAACACTTTGTTGTTAAAATAAGCCTTCGAACTTTTTGTGTGTTTGTTTGTTGTTGATTCTGTTGTTTTTCATGTGCGTTGACAAAGGGTGAAATGTACCGTACCTAGGTCTATTCTTTGTGGTTACACTAATAGTAATACATTATAAGTAGCACGCGACGTCCAGGAGATAAAGTTAGATAGACGAAGATGGCTAACTGCAGCTACAAAGGCTGTGGGAATCGATACAAAGATTGTGCCGGATAATTTTTTTTCAGACTTCCAGTGAAGAAATTAGAGAGGTAAGTGAAAGCTTGATCAATTACTTGCCATGCTAAATAAGCCAAGAGACCTTAACTCCATGTCACTCGATTTTGAGAAAAAGGACGAAATGCGCTTCATCTATGTGTGTGGTGTTAAATAATGTTCAAGTTAAGATACGTCATAGAACCCACATAATAAATACGATAATCTTAGTTTCGCATTTATTAGGTAAGAGAACGTAAGAAAATCCATGCTTTGTCGATACCTAATATTTCCCAAAGATCGGAGTTAAGGTCTTTTCGCTTAGTACGATTGAACATAATTTGAAAAATAACCTGTTCTTTCAGCAAGTTCCACTCTGAGACGAACTATTTTATGTACTTAGCGAATTTATTATTTTTTATTCTTCTATAGAAAAATGAAATTTATTCATTAAAAAAAAGAATGCGAAATGTATTTATGGTTTCCGTTGGAACGAGATTCAATTTTGAAACACATATTCGAGGATTTCCGGTTAGATTTGACAAAAATATACGAAAATAAATTTTTCTTAAGTTTTCAACTTATCAGTATGTTAAAACTTTCACTGGTAACGAGACTAAATTATTAAACAAATTCCTGAAACGTGGTGCTCGTGTTGTGTAATTCTTTTTATAACAAACTTTTGTTCTGTTTTGTTACTTTTCACAGGCTATTCTTAATTCACGATGGTTCATCGTGTCCTCCATTCTTGATACCTTAATTTAACCCATTTCCCGACGTCATACAATGATACAATTTTGCCCAGCCGTCTAAGTCGGGTAACAATTCCGTTGTTACTTTCATATAAGAACATATTTCTTAATATGAACTTCTTTATTCTAAAATAACTACTAGCCTGCAACGATGTTGCATTTGACTGGTTGCATAACACTTTAGGATTTTGGTGACCAAACTTCAACTTACACTTATAGGGCAGCGTTGCCGACGAGACGAGATTTATGCTGTCTTTTCCAGAGAGAGCCTCGTCTCGAAAAGATGTGTACTTTGCATTAAGAGAGCTCTGTCTCGTCTCGTTTCCTATAGTTATTTTCTCTGTCTCGTCTCGTCTTGTAGTAACACTAATACAGGGAAAGGAAGAAGTATCCGAATACCGAAACAACTCGAGAAAAAATAAAAACATTATAAAACATGCTTTTTCTAAATAATTTGTAGTAGAAAGTAAAAAGTAATTATGCTTATGCATGACTAAAAAGAAAAGCATGGGACGCGCCAATTGAAGATTTTATAAGTTCACTATATTTGAGAGCGCGCCTCATGCTTTTCTTTTTAGCATGCATAAAGAACTTTTTTTTTCTTGGTACAAATTCTTAAAGAACGGCAGGTTTTTATTTCTTAGAAATACAACACGAGTTATCCAGCAAGAAGTAGAGTGAAATATTGTTTATAATGAGCGAGGTAGCAACGAGCGATTAGTTTTGGATGTCATTCCTCTGGACAACAACATGCGTATAGAGTGAAAAGGATTGGGTTTAATCAATGTGTTATTGTGGAATGTATTCTATGTGATCAAAAGTGTCTCTATAGCTACCAAAACTATCTTTAGTGTCCCCCCCCCCCCTCCCGCGAACTCACAAATATTGCACAGACGTTTGTTCGCCCTTTGTCTACATAACACCCAGAACTCTACTGGGAAAACTTCCATTCATAGACAATGTCCTTCCTGAAGAATACAGAATCGTTCAAAACAAGACGTCCTTAGGTCACCATATGTTTTCTTCAAAACCACAGACACGTGGAAGGAATCTGTGGTTTCGACCCAAACGTTGCCACTTCTTTCTTTACTATTCTTTCCTCCCCTTCCCTTTTTATTTTTCCTTCCTTTTTCTCTTTGGAAAAAGATATGACCACCTTTCCCTTCTGCCATCTGCTTCGAGAAAGTGGCAACGCCAGAGAAAATTTCTTGTCTGAATCTTTCTGGTGGGGGTGTCAATGTTTGGTTAACCGCAACTGATAGGGGATCCGGTTCTTTTACCGAAGGCGTTCATGCTCTGTACCCTACAATATACGCTTACAAGTCTTAAATAAACATATTAATTATACAGCTTTTACGCATATACAAATTTCATTCATTCCGATTAAAATATTTACATCAGAATTATGTAAAGTCTATTCTTCTAAATAATATGAGGGTTATAATGACAAACTGAAACTCCCTATATTAAATACATCAGGTTGCACGAAGGAATGTAATTAACTGTGGATTGGAAAGAATAAGAGCGGTTGGGGTCCAGTCTGTGCACATATGTTGAACCACAGGAGATCTTTACTCCTGTAGTTGAACTTTTTATTTTTCTTTCCGGCGAAGTCAGAAGTCTGCACCACCATGGTTCTTTTAAAGGGTGTGTATATGACAAAATAGTAGATAAAGCAGAGCTTGCACGTTCGGTATTAAATGCAGGATAAAAGAAGAAGGAGATGGAAAGAGACATGGCAGGAGAGAAGGAAAAACCTAATGGTTTGTTGTTTTCCCTGCGTTGCCAGGAAGACAGACAAGAGTCATTTGCACATTACTACAACTTTTTCAGTGTTCTCGTCACAAAATGATGTTCTTTGAATGCCTCCTATAGCAACATTCAATTGTATATTGCATGGCAAGGACTATGTTGGAAGTTCTGAAGTTTACTGTTTGAAAGTTCGGCAAAGACACAAGAAAGAAAACAATTTTGAAAATAATAATAATTCTTGACACAAATTAAATAGCTCTGTTTGCATTTTCTTAAACTTTCGAGGCGAGACTTTTCAGGAACCATCTCGTCTTGAAAACGATATGAGACAGGTAGGCTTAGTCAGTCTCGTCTAAAATTTCAAAAAGTGTGTCGTATCCCGAGTCTGGAAAAACCTGTCAGGATGGTCGGCCGCTAGGATTGAATCCATGACCTCTCAAATGGTAAGCTAACGGCCACGGTTGCTCGGTATGTCTTGTCTCGTTAGCAACACCAAGCCCTGCGTACAATACATAATTATGATGGATCTCATGCCCGTAGACAGGCGTATGAATCGAAGGTCGTTGGGTAAGGTGAACCAATGTCATTATTGTCTATGCAGTGATGAATTAAGACAATTTCATCCAGGGGTAACTTGAGTTCATTGGAGGGGGACTAACTTTCAAGGAAATAAGTGCTATTTTTTATTACTTACTTTTGTGCTGCTGACGAACAACAAAATATCAAGAGCGTAACTAGTGTAGCGAGACCGTACGTTGCGGGTGAAAGGCAGTTGTCCAGAGGATCCTACAGGCTACATACACCACTACAGTCAATAAGTTCGTGAACTGGACGCAGTGTGGCGCTAGTAGTGTAGTACAGCTGAGACGTGACGCCCTGAATGAATCAGTGGAAGTTAATCACTCGACCCAGCAAGAGGCAGGTGTGTGCATAGAGTGTAAACAGACGTACCGTCTTTGTTGTGAAAGGAGTAGAATGCGCCACGGCGGACTTGGAGAATGTCGCATTTTGAGCAACGGGCAAACATCAAGTTCTGCCAAAAACTAGGCAAATCCGCAACAGAAACGTTGCAGATGGTCAGGCACGTGTACGGTGACAACGCCCTGGACCGAAGTGCTGTGTTTAAGCGGCACCAACGTTTTGCGGAGGGGAGAAATAGTTTAGAGGATGATGAACGTACTGGTCGGCCAACAGTAGTCCGAACTGAACGCAAGATCGAAGAGGTTGCAATGGTGGTGCGTGCTAAACATTCCCAGTCGGTAGACGACATCGCAGCACCAGTACTGATCAGCCATGGTACGTGTCACAAAATTCTGACGGATGACTTGAACATGTCGCGTGTCACCCAGCACAGTGTGCCACGCATTCTGACACAAGATCAACGTGAAGAGCGGATGACCATTTGCGGTGACCTGATCAGTAGTGCTGACGCTGATAGAACGTTCCTGAACTGGATAATAACAGGAGATGAAACATGGTGTTTCCTGTACGATCCACAACTAACGAGACAAGCAGCCATCTGGAAATCGCCATCACCTCCAAACGCAAAAACCCGAGACAAGACAGGTCACAAGGGAAAGTGATGCTTGAACTGTTTTTTGACCCACAGGGAATTGTCCACATGGAATTCATCCCACAAGGAACAACTGTCAACAAGACCCGCTACAAGGAGATCCTTCGCCGCCTACGCGAGTCAATACGTCGTAAGCGTCCTGAACTTTGGTGCAAGAAGAACTGGATATTGCTGCACGACAACGCTCCTGCACATCGCTCTGTCCTTGTCCAGGAGCTGGAAAGGCAGCAAATCACCGTTTTGCCACATCCTCCATACTCACCTGATCTCGCATCATGCGATTTCGATCTCTTTCACCGTTTGAAAGCTAAGTTACGTGGACAACGCTTTCATTCTCCCGAGATCATCATCACTGCACAAAGAATGCTTTACGAGAGATGTCTGCTAACGCCTACATTTTTCAAGTCGGTTTTGTCTTTTTTTTTTTAAGTTGGTTAAAATGAAAGAAATATTACAATAAGCCTGGACGGGAAGTTTCACACACTCTGGAGAGATTTTCCGTTTTCGAAATCTGGCAACACAGATATGCACAATAGGTGTATGGTTTTTACATATGGGAAGATTTTGCTGAAATTGTATGTGAGAGATGCTCCTAGAATGGCCCTAAAATTTTCTTGCAGGTGAGCTCAAATAATAGTTAGGCTATGGTAAAATATACTCTTAAAATTAAACATTCAAGCATTATCTTCAGTAAGTATATAGTTTACCGTAGTAAAAACCAACCCTTTGAAGCGGGTGAACGTGGGGTCCATAAAAATAATTGTAAAATATACGCTCCTGACCCCTTTTCGATTAAAAATGGACGTTATTGTGGTCTAAATGTAGTTTTGATTTTTGGAAACATTGCTATAAATTTTATTTATACCATAATGAATAAGAAACAAGTTAGAGCTGCGATTCTACCAACAACTGCAAAGGCTCCGGTCCCTTGATAGAATTTGATTCATGAGATATGAGCTTGCTACAATGAAAACTGGTTCATGGGGAATTTAATGGTTATTTACTGCTTTTTTTTCATTTTTCTCTCTATAGAAACGCTTATATTCAACTGTTAGGGAAATTTCATGTAAGTAGTCGGGGGGGGGGGGAAGGGGGGGCTAGCGCCCTGGCCCTACGCTCCTTACAAAACTTACCGTAGTATATACAGAGAATTGTTTGCTACTTTATTTCCCCTTTCCCCTTAGTGAAACAATTATTTTGCACTATTGATAAATTTTTATTTAAGTAGTCGGGGGGCAAGCCCCCTGGCTACCCAGATGCCTATCTTTCCCCTGCACGTGTGCTTTGAGCTAGTCTACCTAAGACCTTTCTAACGACACCTCAGACATATTTCTACAGCTTATGGTTCATGAGATAGATTTTTGGCATGGGCTGGCAACACTGATGGCGGGGTTCTTGGGGTGGTTGTGGAAACATCCGAAATATGTTGTTATTCTGTTAAACAATGTTTATGTCAAGTTTGGTGCTGCTATGACTAATATAACGGAAGCTATTTAAAAAAGCTAATTTTGTAGAAAATAGGCTGGCAACACTTGTAAGAGTGTTGCTTGGCAACGTCGGCCATCTAGGTGCTTTTATATGTTGTCGAACAATATTTATGCCAACTTTGGCGCAGCTAGGTCTCATTGGGTGGGAAGCAATTTTAACAACTGATTTTTTTAGAAAATACACTGGCAACACTGAACCACTGCACCAAACAAGACGATTCTAGGGGTTCTGAGCTAGTATTTTAAAGGCCTTTCCAACGATACCTCACACATCTCTCTAAACCTTGTAGTTCCTGAGATTTAATTTCTGGAAACGGACACCATGAGCGGGAATAGAAGGTCCCTTTTACCTATAGCTTTGCTATTAGTGGACCTAAAAATGGTTCCGAAGAATCAGGGGTGTGCACGTTGGGGGGCATATAAACTGAATGTAAAATACACGCCTTTGACCACTTTTCGACTAAAAATGACCGCTACTGTGTTCAGCTTTATTTTCTTGGGAACATCACTATAAATTTTATTTAGAACATAACAAATAATAAAATAAAAATGATTCGAAAAATCAGGGTGTACACGTATTGGTTCATAGAAACTAATTTTAAAATATACGTCTTTGACTTGACCACCTTCAGAACAAAAATGGCCGCTATTGTGGCCTAAGGCCAATTTTATTTTTTTGGAAACACCTCTATAAATTTTATTTAGACAATGAGGAATAAGAAAAAAAAATGGTCCAGGTAGATCAGTGGGGTTCACGTGGGGTCACTCTGGCTCCCCAACTGTAAGAGTTATTTCTGAAACTTGCTTTTTCAATGAAGACATTGGAAATAATCTCTTAATATCTATATGAGAAGGAGTCATGCACATGACGGGAAAATCTTTACTTTCTTCCAAGTGATGTGGTTTAAAATTGCAGAATATAAGAGACAAATTCTGTTAGGCGTGAATCTGGAATCTCCGGGGAGGGGGGATCTCTTCCTTCCCTTCATACTTTGCACGGAATCTTAACTGCACAATATACCACAATAATAATAAAATGATAGCGCGAATAAGTTAATGAAACAGTTACACGCTGAAAACAAGAGTTATTGTCTGAAAATGGAACTTACGATACTCCTGATTTCTCAGTATAAATAAACTTATGTTGCGAAAGTAGAATAGACATGTCAGCTGAAAATACAGCGAATTAAATTGAAAGAATGCAACACTATTTCTTTATACTCGTACGCAAACATCAAATGCGAGGTGTAGCTTTTCCTCCTTTAGAATTAAGTTCATATCTGCCTGCGCTTAAACTAAGGGTAACAGATTGACGTCATACAACATAAGCACATAAGTCTTCAAGAGACCCTACCCCCTACAGTTCCCCATTGTAGTTCCCTATAGGGAGTAGTGGCGTTGCAAGTGTTAAGGCGTGTGTTGTGATCGCTCCCGAAAAGGTGCTAATTTTCGGGAGAGAAACGGAACTTACGAACTTGGTGAGTACAGAAACTTAAGGACCTTACTGAAAAGAACATATTCGTGCATGTGGGATTTTTTCCGCAAGACTTATTAAAGGACCAAATTTCCTATGTTAAGTATACGGGACTATAAGAAACACACTTCCGCGTATTAACGTTGGCAAGGTTGAACGACCAAGGACATCCGGTGACCTTGAGGAGATAATTTCCTAAGTACCCACTGCAACGACATTTTCTTAGATTCTTGTAAGTGTATAAAGGCAGCATGGAGGGCTAAGTGGGCTATATCTCCGGGGCCGCTAGGGATGGGTGTTTGATATTTTGGGAGGTCGGTGACCTCAGTGACCCCCCCTCTTTTTTTAATACTTCCCTTGGGAATCCGGTCTCTCGGGTGTCGGGTCCCCTGATCTGCGGCTCTGGGGATGCCATATTGGTTCTCTCAAGTGTAAACTTTGAACTTTAGTGCGTGTGTCGTGCGAGTACGAATACGAGAGCGCGAAGATGTCAAAGAGCTTTGATTATACGGATATAACCAAGACTGGACTTGCTAAACTTGAGTCACAGTGGAGGTCCGATGATCCAGATCCTAACAACCCATTTCGGTTAAAATGGATGGAGAAAGTAAAGAAGAAAGAAAGAAATGTAAATAAACCAAGGTCTAATAAGGAATAAAAGGAATTGAAACAAAAGATAACGGAGGAAATACACGCAGAATGGGAAAAAGCAAACGAAGAAGGTATATCTAAAACAACGCCTTTGAGAAGTGGGAGAAGAGGGGTCGCTGACCAGGAGAGTATGGATGTTACACCAGGGACACCAATGAACCAAGATGAAGAACCGAATAAGAAGAGAAATAGAAGAGGCAGCGAGTAAAAGATATAAATACGAGAAAGAAGTAGAAGAACTGAAAATACGCTTAGCATACGCAGAAGGAAGACTAACGCAATTGGAAAAGAACCAAGAAAAACTAGAAAGAGAAAACGCACGACTTAGGGAATGCGAAATTAACCTGAGGCAATGCCAAATGAAAGTAGAAGAACGGGATCAAGATATCGTTAAATTGGAAAGAACTGTCAACGAATTAAAACAGAAAGCAGGACTCTGGTAGCATCAGAGTCAACGAACTAGAAATAACCATCAGCCAGACAGAATCTAGAAGACAGGAGACAGAAGAGAAATTGCAGAAACAGGAAGAAGAAATACGAATATTGTACGCCGAAAATGGAAGGTTGAAACAGACAAAGGGATCAGCGGTACCAACAGTCAGGTTTGCAGACATGCTGAAAGACACCAAGATACCGGAAAAAAAAAAACAGAATTATAGAGACAAACAAAAGGAACACGAAACCAACTATCTTAAGACCCAAGCAAGGTGAAACACTAAAAGACACAAGGATGAGGATCACCAGAACAGTACAAAGAAATGACCAGATAAACTTCCAGATGATCTAGACGAAGACTGCACTGATTTTGCAGATGGCATCGAACCAGAATGAGGAAAAGCTACTGAACCATCCAAACATGAAAAATAACTTCGATATGTCAAACAGAAGTGAGAAGAGAAACCCTCTGATGATCATCTACGGTATCCCCACCGAGATGGAGGCAGACGTCATAGAGGAATTGCTGGTGAGGAACCTTCAGAATATTACAGATGAACAGAGGCAACTCATTAAACCTAGGTTCAAAACAGGACCAAGGAATCAGGATCGATACCATCTAGTATTCGAGGTACCAAGACAAGTAAGACAGATTTTGTTGCACAATCCCAAGGTATATATTGGATACGAAATCACAAACGTTAAAGACTATCTCGTCACTACTTGCCTGAAACGTTTTGACTATGGTAATATAGCAAACTATTGCAAAAATGATCCCAGATGTGGAACATGCGGAGAAAAAGGACACAAGAAAAGTGAATATAAGGAAAAAGAAAAGAAGGTATGTCTACCATATCAAAGGGGTAAAAAGTGCGGAGGGAAACAACAAGACTAGGCTCAATATAAATTAAGCCTCCAAAAAACCATAGATAAGTTCGATTATGGACCCCATAACCATAATCGAGCCGAAGTCCAGGACACTAAACCTAAAACGAAACCCCCCCCCCCCTGCAAACAGAAAAGAAGTCTGGAAAGACTATTAGCAAACAAAAGTAAAAAAAATAGAATTCATAAATAATTGGCTATCAAATGGCTACACAAAATCAACAGAAAATTACTTCTCAATAAAGTCAGGGCATATTAACTTTGAAGAAAGTAACCAAATCGTCATACACTATATAAATAAATCCCGAACTACAGACCTTCCCTAGGGGTTTTGCGCAAATGATAGCCTTGTCGCATGACAGATTTGAATTGGAGGAGATGGATCATCAAATCATAGAAGTTCGTGATAACCAAAACCTTGAAATGTATCTATCCAAGAACAGATATGGCTGTGGATTTATGCATGTCAAATCATCCAATGAGGATTTCTTGGAGGACTTGAGTTTGACATTGGAAATTCTAGCAGCTCTACAAGGAAACATCAGAAAGAAAATTACAATACCGGCAATTGGGATGGGCCTTTGGAGAGCAGTTCCATAAAAGTTCTAAGGAAAATAAAAGAGTGGGAAAATAAAATAAGGAATATTGGATTGGAAATGATAATCAGTGATCCCTCTTTAGAACCCTGGAAGTAATGGATAACATCAACCCAAAGAAACATGATGAGAATGAATATAAGGATTTAAAAGAAAAGGAAATTATGGATCTGTCAACAGTAGAGAATGAAGAAGAGGACAAGGAAACGAACACCGATGAAATAGAAGGAATAGAGAAAAAAAACCACCCCCAGGAAGAAGAGAAAAACATGGAGATTCTGGATCCCACGATTTTACAGGAAAAAAGAAGAGCAGAGGATAACCCTGGTGGAGGAAGAAGCTGAGGCGGGACCTGGAACAGGGCCGGAGACGCAGGGAACCATGAAGGAAGAGAGACCAGAGGGAGAATTGGTAGAGAAGGAAGATAAAAGTAACCTAAGCTACAACCCAAACAAATTCTATGAGAATCTACACCTAAATTATAATTTATCAAAACTGTAGGAACCACAGATGTTGACGGCGGCTCTCAGGATAGTAGTAAGAAATATTCATCTACAAGGCAAATCAATAACCTTCCCGATTATCGAGGAAGTTGATAAAATCAATCTTGTTAAAGCAAACGGAATCACTACCGACCCGAAGGATTTGCTGAAGTTAATTAGCAAAGTATTTTGAAAGGAGAAAGGAGTCATTTCAGATGAATAACGTTTACAGGAAGTTTGTGATGGCATATGGACGAATTGTATTTACTCCGGTCGAAAAGTTCCCTGCCTGCTACATCCACATTAAACAACCGTAGCCATGTTTAAGGTGGTCCAAATCAACCTGGATAGATCGAAACTGGCAACTTCCGAAACCAGACATTACTGCGAAAAGGAATAGGTGTGGTGGACGTAGATTGTATGCAGGAGCCTTATACGTACAGGGGAAAACTCACAGGAATGCCGATGGATGCCGTAACAATACTGCCAGAGGATCCCAATCCTATGGTAGCGGTGATTGTATTTAACGAAGACATAGAAGCCTTGGTGCATCTAAAATACGTAGATAAATGGACATTATGTGTGGATTTGAGGAAGGGAAGCCACAAAACTACAATAGTAAATATATACTGCCAATGCTCCCTCCCAAGGGACATCTTTGTACAAAGAATACAAGATATTCTCAATGGATTTTAAAATGTGGATGTGATCATTATGGGAGACTTAAATGCTATATCTCCACTCCGACACTGCCCTGTAACTGATCAACACGGAGAAAAATTTGAGGACCTGATAGAACAACATAACTTAACAGTCGTCAACAGAGAAGGACAACTTTCAGGGGCCGGAGTGAAAACAAATATAGACGTAACAATGACAAGGATGCGACCACAAGTGCCCACGGCGCTGTCCGCTTCGCTATTGATTATGAAAGCAACCAAAATAATAAAGAACAACCAGAGGAAATCACTAAATTTAATTATAATGTAAACAAACTAAACAAGAAAAAAATTGTTGAGGGCCTGATACTTCCACAAATAGTATAAAACTGTAACCTAACAGAGCTAACAAACAACTTAGAAATAGCTACAAGAAACGCCATTTATGGGCATGGAACTGGAGATTACCGGAGACCTTATGCATTACTTGACTGGTCACGACCCCTACCGACAGAAACTATACCAAATGAAAATAGTAGAAGATAATATGTGCCATGTATGCGGGATGGTGGCCACGCCAGAACACATACTACTAAGATGTATGGAAACGGGAAACTTAATTCGCGAAGAAAGACAGCTCCTGGGGGAGACGCCCGTCACGGAGGTTCTGCGAACATCGGAACTGGTGACGGCCCTCGGGGAGCTAACTCACATAATCTCAAACTACTACAAGAGAAAATTCCTCAACGGCGTGGACCACCCCGTATGAAACAACAAGGATAATGCAGATTAAAGATGTGGGGACGTTCGGTAAATAAACGGATGGCCGTGTGCGCGCACCCGCGTTGCAGCCGCGTATAAATAGACAACAAAACAATAGACACACGTAATTAATATATAAACCAGAAACGAAATGGTGAAATAGAGAATGAATGTTCCGCTGGAACCCAGTGGGAAAAATTCGGCGCCTTGAGGTGGAACTCCGTCCCAAGAGACGCTAAGTGTGTGTGAGTTAGTGTAAGTGTGGTGGTGGAAGAACTTAGAAGTGTGGTATGAAGAGATGAGCGTATATATTTAGTGGAAAAACGCTAATTTTCTGGAAGCCAGAAATGAAAGCGAACAAATAGAAAGCTAGCCATGGTGTAAGTGTGAGTGATTGAGTGTGAAGAATTGAAAATAGAATACAGCGAAATAAGAGGCATAACTAACCGAGTATAAGAGTGAGACAGGAGGAACTAACATAGTGACGAGGAGGAAGTGGACACTAATCAAAAGGAAAGGAAGGCGACAAAAACTTTGTGGAACACACCACCCTATCCACGCGCACCTATCCTTGTTCCTTCCTACTCTGTTGCAGATTAGAAGAGGCCAAAAGAAGAAGAAGTCAACCAAGTTTATGTTCGTCTTGTCTATGTGTTGTCCACGTGTTATGTACTGCTCTAATATTTGTAATATACGTTTATGTGTTATATGTTAATAAAGAATATAATAGGTAGGGACCTCCCCAAGCAAGTTCTATTACGGGAACTTAGACCAGGAGAACATTCTGGACGCTTGGTCCAAAGTCCGTCCCGCAACACCTGATGTCTCTGACAGAAGGAACATAGGAGCTTCTTGGAATGCTGGAACTCCGGCAATCCAAGAATCTCTAGGGACACGCCTGCCCCAAGGCGAGAAGAACAAATATGTTCGTGATGCACGCCCTTGGAATTGTACAACTCGGCTTGTGCAAAGGATGCATAGAGGCGGGGGTGGTAAGGTGGGACCCTAAAATGAAAAATGAATAAATGAAATGTAGTTCCATATAGTTTCAATTCAACCATGAGCAGAGCAGTCAGATTACTACCTGAGAGAAGGGAAGAGACAGCTTTCTCTCTTTATTTCCCTTCTCTCTACCGAGACCTGAAAAGATACTGAAGAGAGCAAAAACGGGTGCGAGGATCATGTGACAACATCTAGTGGTTAGATAGAAAAGCATGTTCAACCCAGGAGACATTTAGTAATCAGTTTGCGAAACATGTAAAGTGAATAAAGAACTGCGTAGACGCCTTTAATAGGAACTTCACCGTACTCATCGTCACTGTTGGTTGCACATTCACATAGATCCTCTTCTTCGTTTTCTTGTGATTCAGCGTGATTGACTGAATACTGTGCTGTGATTAGCTACACTGGCCGCGTTTGAAACTAAGCGCTTGTGGAGCTGGCTGTTTTTTGTAAAGAAGTCACGTATTTAAATGAAGGATACACAGAAAGAACGATCAAGGTCCATTTTTAAAGTTGTGAGAAAAAACGCATTTTAAGTGTACACATTTGAATTTAAAGTTATTTTTGCTTTGGGCATCTTTGCTTGAGGTCCAAGACACACGGGAAGAACGATCAAGGTCCATTTTTGAAAGTTGTGAGAAAAAACGCATTTTCAAGTGTAAACACATGAATTTAAAGTTATTTTTGCTTTGGGCATCTTTGCTTGAGGTCGAAGACATGCCCAGAGCAAAAATATAACTTTAAATTCAAGTGTTTACACTTTAAAATTAGATTTTTTTCTCACAGCTTTCAAAATGAACCTTGATCGTTCTTCCCGTGTACCCTTCAAATGCATTTTTAACAAGTCTCTGGCCCTTTTTGTAACGAAAGAGATTTAATATTGCATAGAGGGTGAAACCATCTAACGGAAACAATGTCTAACTCATTTTGTGCCCAAAATGGACCTGGCCGTGTTTGTAACTGGGCTACAGATATATATATATAGCCCGGTTACAAACATGGCCAGGTGCATTCATTTTCTATTACATTTTACTTCTGAACTTTGTGTACAAGTATTACTCATCAATTATTTGTTTACCATTTCAAAACTGTGTAACAGACTGCAAGAACTTTAACATATTTGTAATTACTTACCCTAATTAATTCAAAAATATCGTCCAAATAATTTCGAATATGTTGCTTCACTATTGCAATTAGTATGGCTAATTGTTGAAATAAGAACTCTCTGAAGTTGACATCAGCTGTACGTACAACATTTAAAAAGCTTGGCATAACTTGTGAAATGTATGGCACACATTTAATTCCCAATGATTTGAAGATAAAAGTGACTGCCTGCAAAAGAGAAAAAAATCTGTTTCGTTAATCTATACAGTGAAATTTTACTTAACTATACTTTTTATAAGGCGAGGGATATTCTTAGAAAACGCTAGCAGTAAAATAATAACTTTATATTCCGTGGTTCAATAGTCCTATAGGGAGAATACAAAGCAACAGGAACTTTTCCAGCAACTATTGGCAAATATATTCAATCATTATAAAGCACTTTATTCCACAGAAACATTGTTTGTGGTCGATGACTAAGACCTTTCAAAGTACGTCACCTACAATGGTAAACTGAACCTAATCTCAATGCCGCCAATCTGAATTTGAAGTTTACTCCAAAGCTACTTAATGTCAAATACAAGCAACCACAAAATTATTAATGAAAGTGTGTGGTTATGTCCAGTTCAAATGAACAAATAATATAAATTATAGCGGAAAATATTCTCACTCCGGATGTGAGGTTCCGAATCCACTCAAAACTGGAGGTTTTATCTCCACGAAAAGCAATAATCAAACCACTATGGAAGAAGTAGATCACAAAACATGTTTCCGGGCTGTGGAGTGGTGGTAATGTCTAGTCACATGCTTTCTATTTTCCTGGTTCAACAATCTAGATACACGGTTGAGTGAATGTTGAAGACAGAAAACCAAACTGGTAAGCAGCTGTCTAGCCATTGTACCAAACCTTTGGCCAATAAATAGTATAATTTGCTCACTTGGATAGGAAAGTTTATTCCCTCCTATTTCGGCACAGTAAGTGAATATCTAAATGCATATCAATACTGGCGATGGTCTGTAGTCTGTACCATCTGGAATACATCCATACTGGACTCGCGTTTAGAGACAAGGAATATTTGAATTATGCATACATATTTTTCAACTTTCTAGAGAATTTAAGTCGTGACGATCAACTTTTTATTTACTTATTGAATACATATATTACATACGAAACGTTCTGTTAACCTTGAGCGAATTATTAAAGCATGCAGCTTTCGTTTTCTTCGAGAACGCATTTGGTATTTGGTATTTTCCTTTGCACACGCAATTATGTCTCACTGATGCGTGATCAAAGACTCATTTACCACCACTCAAACAAGTAGCAATTGTGTTCGTGCAAACTCCTCGGAATGAATAGTAAACTACATAACAGTCTCTACTGGCCCACTGAAGAGCTAGATTACACAAGCCAACACTAACATGAGTCAGCCATGAATACTATACACTTTGAAAACACGACTAAGAAATTATTCAGTAATCAGGATTTTACGAGAATGTAAATAGGAATGGTTCTTTAGGGATAGCAATTTGACTAGCAACTTTCTAAGTGATTTTTTAATTGAGAAAATGAAAAACTTCAAAATGACAGCGCGCGCACTGGCAATTTTAAAATCAGGGATAAAAAATGGAACATGCTCAATTTCGGAGGTGATTAAACTATCACTTTCAGAAATAGAATTCACGTGTGCGCACTAGCAACTAAATTGATCAATTCGGTGGCCGCGGATTGTATCCTGAGAGAGAGGTAATTACACAGTTAGAAGTAATTTATTCGTTAGTAGTGTGTTTTGTAACGAAAGTATGTAATATTCCATTGTCGAATTATTTATATTTGAAGTTTAAAAAAAAAGACCAGAAAGTAAAGACAAAATAATACAGGAACGCGGAAGTGATATTTTGAAATAAGAAATTTACATTTTGTGTTCAAACACATAATTATGGGAGTAGTTTATTAAGTTCAAGACTTATTTTCTGTAACAACTTCAGTTATGTTTCATCATTGTAAATTTCGTGATGTAAATATTTGTCTTAAGTCAGCAGGATTCGGTCCCCAAAGCCTTTTTTCCTCGGACCTCTACCGTTTAATACGAACTGGAATTTATTTATGATCTTTTGACATCATTGGCTCACACCGGTTTTGCTAAGATGTTAACAGTAATATGTGAATGTATTATATGTATACCTTCCACTAGTTGGAATGCACGAAAAGCAGGGAAGTGTAATGTGATTTCATGCTAATTTATGCAGTGTTTAATTTTATTGTAATTGGAAATGTTCCTTAAAAATTTACGTAGTAATCAATAAACGTAATGTTTGACTATTGAGTTTCAATTTATGACCTTTAGGCATCTATGGTTTAAGCCGGAATACAATACAACAATATATTTTTATTATTAATAATATAGAATTTACAGGTTACAGAAATTTAGGCGGAACCGAGCAAATGATGTTTATGGATCCTCCTCTCAATAATTGTTAATTTCTTACAAAAATGGCGAAAAATACAGTGCTTGTATGATAATGCGACAATATGAATGATTATACAAAACTACTAAATGAAATAATCACATGATAACATCTCTGAAGATTACATATACAAATTACATGAAAATATACTTAATAAAACGTACTATATAAAATTTACTATATTTACAATTTAGTTTGATTCTGTTGGTGTTCACTTGTTTTCTGAATGTGACACGAAGTTACATTACAGTGTGCAACAATATTTCGGTAACACTTATAACGTGAGTACTACTCCAACGAATAAACGCCCCGCTTCTGTAGTAGTAGTACTGCGCACTAAGAAGACGTCAAAAATCATTAGTTCTTTCTTCTCAAGAGAGCGCATGGGATTTGCAGGATTCGTGACTGGGAAACTGCCTTTATATGTAAGCCAACCCATCGGGAACCACATCGACGGAAGCTTCTCTAGTCTAAAGTGAAGATTGAGAGACTTGGAGGGAAAGAAAACACTGCATCTAAATCTTACCTCGTAAGATGCATTTATTACTACGCTGGACTGAAGCCCAAGAATAAGTGAGCTTACAATAATGAATATCACAGTCTTATACAACCTTGGTCTGAGGCGTTACCGGCACATCCGCCATAAGAAAATAGATACATATATTTGTCGTATTATATATTTGCCTTATTATACACACACCAAACATGACCACTTCCGTTCACATAAAACCCACCAACCATATGCAGTATTTACACTACTCAAGTTCCCATCCTTACCACACCAAGAAAGCGATTCCTCTCTCCCTTGCCCTCAGAGGACAACGCCTGAATTCCACCACCTCTGCTTCTGAAACTTACTACCAACGCCTCCAGGAGGCTCTAATCAACCTAAGCTACCCTTCTAACCAAACAGATCCGCCGTGAAACTCACACAATTCAACCCACTCAAAAATCCAACCCACCGTCGCCCAACCCACCGACTCTAAATCACCCAGTTCCATCCTAAACTAACCAAGGTCAAACAAATCTTACACTCTAATTTCCACATTCTCCAATCTGACCCAGACACAAGATCAATATTCCCCGCTAGATTAGTTTTTCAACATCCACCTAATCTTAGAAACATCTTGGCCCGTACGAATCCTTCCTCGCCACCACCCCAAACCGGTGCACATACATGCAAGAGACCCAGATGTCTGACCTTTTCCATTTTCATCACTTCTCCCACGGTCACTATTAATACTGCTAGTAGCCGGTACACCTTAAATACCAAGGGTACATTCCACAACCCTAATGTTATATACATCCTAACCTGCAAGTTCTGTGATGCCTTTTATGTGGGGGAAACAAGTTGTGCTCTTAACATTCGAATTAATAACCATCGTCAATTCTGTACTATCAACAAACCGGATGCCCCAGTTTCCTTGCACACCGAGTCCCACAATACCAATTTTGATATATCTTTCTTGGTTGCCATAATCCACATTTTACCCCCTACAATCAGCACCTCAACACGCAGTCTGTGGGAGAATGCCTTTATTCACGGTTTGAGCACGAAAATAAAACCTGGCCTTAACCTTCAATAACTCTAAGCTCCCCTTTTCGTCTGCATTTTCAACACATTTCGACCCACGATCCCACCTTGTACTTACACGCTATACAGTTATTATTATTTCAAGTTCCAGATATCTACGCGCTACAGCAGTCAGTTGTTCTCCAGTTTTGATGTTTTGTCCGCTACGTGTAGCCACTGTCTCTTCAAAGTTGTACTTTGTGAACACGTGAACTTCGCTGTCTTCCTATCTACTTGAAAAAGTGTGAATACACGAAATATAGTGACTTTTTTTGTGTGTACATGTGAATATGTGTGATCTAGTGCGTTAGTAAGCTGTAAGTAATCCTTTTCTATCCTTCATTTGTCTAAAATTTACCTTAAATTGCCTTCCCAGCTTTCCTTTGTACTAGTTATATATATATATATATATATATATATATATATAAATCCCTAATGGACCATCTAAGTAAAAGCTCTCACTAAGGGCGACAGAAGTGTTTATTCATATAAATAATAGCTACTAAAACATGGGAAGATACTTTACAGTCAAAACGTCGCCCTTATGTTTACACAAAATTTTAAACAAGCATTTTGTTACTAATGAACCATACCCAATAGTACGTATTCGCGAAAAGTGTGACTGTGTGTATACAGAACAATTCTGATTAAAGGGAGTCACTTCGCTACCGCCTCTTTAAATCGGAGACTTAAATCGGAAACTAAATGTGACAAGAATCTCAAAATGTTTATAATGGACTTGCGATTGTGTGTGTATTTATCAAATTTGAGTTTCTCACACAATTTGACACAAATATATCGTTTTCATTCTTAGTTACACATGCTAATAATTAAAATATTCCAGTTGAAAATTATGTACCCCTTTCTAAGCACTTTGACATAGTCCGCTTACACAGCAATTTTAACCAATGATATTTTTAAAGTAAAAATTACAAAAGTTAGATAATCCAGTGGGTTTGAAGGACAAAGGTCCCATCTATCATACGCTAGGAGGTATTTTGTTAGATGTTTATTACATAAATAGAAAATAAATGCTGAAAATCACTTTCACATTTGGGTGACGTGTGTTTTTTCGCCCTTAACTGGAAATTTTCCTGGTATGCTGTACCCCTTATACATTGTTTAAATATTGCACAAGACAATTTTTATAATTATAGAAATTTTCAGAATTACAATATTCATTAAATATACATGAATTCATAGAAAATAGATTCGTAATATACGACGAGAAATCGTACGCTCAGAAATGTTCTTCCACGCACACACATATAATTCATTTTATTTATATGCTACTTTTAAGTGGGTTTCCTTAATTGGTCCTTCACGTTAATCAGGATCAATGTGACAGAATATTACAATTGGTCTCATTGTTTAAGTGACTCAACATCACAAAGATGATCTGAGTAATTAATGAATAATTAATAAGGAGGGGAGTGGGTTATGAAAAAGAAAAAGGGAAAGTTGATATTACAGGCGAATTAGACATTATATACACGTGATTGGGGATAAAACAATAATGATTTTCTTTTCTTTATAGAAATGTTGCAAAGGCCTTCTTTAATAACACATTAAAAATCTGGACCGATCCGCCTTGTGCTAAGTTCACCATCTTAAAAAAATGGGGGCGGGGATGGTGTGTTTTACAACTTTATCACGATTATCTCGGAAATTGTTGATGTTAGGTATAAAATGCAAAGAACTAAATCAAAAGAACAGAAAATTTCCTATAAGATGGCTATTAGCTTTTTGGGAACTTTTCATTGTCAAGAAAAAGTTAATAAATATTGGGGAAGTAATATAATTAAACACCCAAATGAGCCATTTTTCGCCAGATATACTTAATTTCTACCATGATTAGTTAATTCTCACTTGTTCATTTTATGACGAATGAGCAGATAAGCTTATTAGCGTAGCTTCGATCACTGACGAATCCAGAGGGGAAGGGGGCCACGTGTTTCTCCATCAAGGAAAAATTCTTAACTTTTACATCATTATTTCAACTATTTCTCTCAGAAAAAGCTTTGTTTCGGACAAACTTCATTTAATTAGAAACATCAATTTTTGGAGACACAGGTATCATATTCCATGATAAAACTTAGCAATATCAGAGTAAATATCATAAATTTATAAGAAAAAATCACGTATTTGGGAAAATATAAAACATCCTGGATGGACCATTGAGCCCGACTTACTCCCCGTCCTCAGTCTCGAAGTGTATAACTTCCGTGTCATGGCGATTTTCTGTGTTATATCGTACATAATACATTTCACCACTTATTTGTACTTAGTATCTCCACAAAATCACAGACTAAGCCCGCAGAGAAGCCGATTTCCACACGCCATAGTGCTGTTACCGCCCATTAAATTCATTTTAACTTTATCTTTACCGATTTCAACACCATCTTGTACCCAATCAGAGTAAAGAAAGAATCCTACTGCTTGAGGAGGTAGGGTCAACGACGCGTGTATCGACAGTTCCACTTAGTACATCCACTAACAAGCTACAATGCGCAAATACAATCTTCGTCACCGTATTTAGCGATCACCTAAACCTCAAGTCCTCCCAAAAAAAAAAAAAAAAAAAAAACTGGCAATCATTAAGCTTCCATGTACCTCAACAACGTGTACTTCGCAACTTTTCACATTTTCCAAATTACTAAGTACAATTATTATTCTCTAATCACAATCACCTTCGTCACTGACGTCTTCTCCGATTTGTTCAAAATGGTCACTACATCCCATTCCACTACAATGGACGCTAAGATCGGTGTACTACAATACACTAGGTTACTTTTTGCTTGCTTCACAGGGTTGTTTCACCCTATTTCAAAGATAAATGTTCCCCGTGCTTTCCTATCTTCTTTGTTTGACCTTTCTTTATCTCATACCTAGTAAAAAAATGTCTTGTGTAGATAGAAAGCACCTACCACACCATTCCTCTGCTTTAACGTAGTTCCGCAAAGAGGAAAACAGAAAGGAAATTGGACACTTTACTTCTTACATCAGATGCGGTTCACATCCATTCCAAGTGCAATAGTGGAAGGGAAGAAAATTTTTGCCAGAGAACTAGGGATGGAAATTGAGGCAAAATATACTCCTACCTACATCGCAAATAACGCAATTGCCACCGGCCCCTCAGGAAGTACTAAAGTTGATATCATGTACGTTCTTAAAGGGTTGTGAAAGTAGTTGTTCATACAAAAAGTCTGGATTAAAATGTACCTACACTTGGGTACATTGTAGAGGAATGGGATGTAGTAACTAACCATTGTAAAGCAAACGGAGACGACGTCAATGACGAAGGTGATTGTGATTGGAGAATAATAATGGTAACTAGTCATTTGGAAAAATTGTGAAATACACGTTGTTGAGGTACACGGAATCATAATGTTTAATTGGGAGGATTCCCTTTTTTCCTCAGAGAGGTCTTGAGATTGAAGAGATTCACTAAATACGATGACGAAGATTGTATTTGCATATTGTGCTTGTTAGTGGATGTGGATACACGCGTCGTTGGCCCTGCCTTCTCAAGCAGTAGTATTCTTTCTTAACTCTGACTGGGTATAAGGTATTGTGAAAATCGGCTTGTTTGTGGGCTTAGTCTGAGATTTTGAGGAGATACTAAGTACAAATAAGTGGTTGAAGTGTACGATGTATGATACAACACAGGAAATCGCCACAGAAACATTCAAAGACTGCAGAGAGGAAGTAGGTCGGGTCAGTGCAGTATCCACGATTTCCGCAAGGAGGCGCGCGTGAAAGAGACTAGGATGTTTTATATTTTCGTAAATACGTGATTTTTTTTTTTTTTTTTGTATAAATTTGTTATATTTACTCTGATATTGCTAACTTTTATCATGGAATATCACACCTGTGTCCCCAAAAATGGGTGTTCCTAATTAAATGAAGTTTATCCGGAAGAAATCAAAGCTTTTCTGAGAAACAGTTGAAATAATATAAAAGCTAAGAATTTTCGCTTGATGGAGAAACACGTGCCCCCTCTTCCTCTCTGGATTCGCCACTGAACGAAGCTACGCTGGATCAAGCTACACTAATAAGCTTATTTGCTCATTTGTCATAAAATGAACAAGTGAGAATTAACTAATCATGGTAGAAATTAAATATATCTGGCGAAAAATGGCTCATTTGGGTGTATAATTATATTACTTATTTATTATACACCCCAATATTTATTAACTTTTTCTTGACAATGAAAAGTTCCCAATAAAAGCTAATAGCCATCTTATAGGAAATTTTCTGTTCTTTTGATTTAGTTCTTTGCATTTTATACCTAACATCAACAATTTCCTAGATAATCGTGATAAAGTTGTAAAACACACCATCCCCGCCCCCATTTTTTTAAGATGGTGAACTTAGCACAAGGCGGATCGGTCTAGACTTTTAATGTGTTATTAAAGAAGGTCTTTGAAACATTTCTATAAAGAAAAGAAAATCATTATTTTTTCCCCCACAGTCACGTGTCTAATTCGCCTATAATATCAACTTTTCCTTTTTCTTTTACATTAACCCCCCCCTCCCCTTATTTTAAGTCCAAGTAATTAATTACTTAGATCATCTTTGTAATGTTAAGTCACTTAAAACAAACAAAATGAGACCAGCTGTAATGTTCTATCACACATTTATCGCAATTAATGTGAAATTTTGTGTTTTCACATTTTTAATAACTTAACCCCCTTCACCATCATCAATTTTCTGAATCTGGACTGCCTCCTGAATAAAATAAAACCACTTGCTACATTTCTTCACGAATCTGCACACGGGAACTTCAAATCAGCTAGTAAGAAAACCTACGATAGAATATTTTGTTCAAGATTTGTGAACTTCAAAAACCGATAACTTCCTATATCGCATAATATTCCGCATAAAAAAATAGCACAATCTTAATGTCAATAATCAATCAAACATTCTAAATCTGAGAGTAACATTCTTAATACTTTTACAAGAAATTACACCCAGCTTAGCGCATGTGACTACCAACTCAAGTGTGAAGCCCTCACACGAGAGTGAGCGATGTCACACACTCATGTGTTTGTATAAATTTTTCATGCTGAATTCAAATCGTACCATTTTGCGCTACTTTTATTTGCTCCAAATTAGTGATTTTCTTGAGACGTTGCTGTTTGGCAACATTGCAAACGGAAAATGGACGAAAGGATACTCGTATAACCTCACTAACTCTGTGTTTCATATGAAAGTGCTGCACAGTACTGCCTAAAATGGGCAAAACACTCGTGTTCGTGTGTTAAATACTTGGCTAATTATGAAAACGCTTATGACGATTCCTTCCTTCCTGCCTCGAGCGCCAATAGCAGTTAATTATGAAAACGCTTATGATGATTCCTTCCTTCCTGCCTCGACTTTCTCGAACAGCAGTAGTCTTAAAACTACTACAAAAGGTTGATGGCAGATCCACTTCAAGAAATCCAGAAACGTGGTCTGACAGCTCCCTCTGGCGGCGAGAAGATGCTCGACAATTCCCAGGCGACGACTATTAAATGCCAGAAACGCTAGTGATAGCTTGGGTGACAATCCTGGGGCTACTGAAGTCTCCCATTGGAAGTAAAGGGCGTTTGTTCTAGGTCCTACCACGATCTTCGACCGGTGATTCAAAGCGTCCGCTGTTCGTCTGGTTGGCAGCTGCAATGAACGTCGTTTCCCTCAAATGAAATGAGTTCCCTCGCTGGCTTCTTCAAAGAACAAGAGATTCCCGCAACAACGGACAATCTCTCGCCAAGAGCAGACTGATCTCTCGAGCTAACCAAGAGGCGGGGGGTCTCTCGAAACACCAAGGGGCAGGCTCTAGCGTCCGCCAAGAGTGCGTTGCTCTCTCGAATTAAACGAGAGAATATAGCCCTCACGCGTCCAACAAGTTCTCCACTCTCGAATCTCCAAGAGGTCCCTCGAGATACCAAGGGGTTGCCTCTCGCATTACCAAGAGACTAGCAAAGCCTCTCGCAATGGAAGAAGGTGGATCATCAATTAAAAAAAAAAAATCAGTTGCTGGTGCACGTATATTTGTGCTTGTACCTTATCTACAAAGCAGAACCTCCTTCGCCAGGTTATACTGACTAGTACAATAAACTGAAGCAGACACTGGCTTTTTGACTACAATATTACATATAACATGAATAATTTATTAGTAAGAATATTCGGTAGTTGTCAAGCC